>PPOM03000350.1:135488-163548 GCA_003708925.3 Kazachstania martiniae
TTGAAGCTTAGTAGGTGTAATGACAACTACAAAAAGATCGAGTAACAACGATAACTCGTTATCCTTCAATGCCAAATCAAAAGTTAAAAACTCTGTACAGAAAACATCTAGCTTGAAAAAAGAAAAAGTTGTTGAACTGATCGAAGTTGATGGGAAAACAGTGAGTAAAACCTCGACTGGTAAAAGAAAATTCCACAACAAATCCAAAAATGGATGCATGAACTGTAAAAGGAGAAGGGTTAAATGTGACGAAGGGAAACCAGTCTGTCAAAAATGTATTAATATGAAACTCGACTGTGTTTATATTAATCCTGGTAATCAGAATCATGATGTAACTGCACCACGCACTGATCATCAAATGGCTACTAGCAAGAAGAGAACTAGAGTGATAAAATATATGACCAGAGATGATTCTGGTCAATTAAAACCAGTTAGTACCATTAATGTTAAAAAAGAAATATCAAATGATTCGGATATCATTCCTAACAGGATACCACAACCAGTTGGATTGAATACTAAGGATAATGGTACTGGGCAAGTAAAATCTGAACCAATGGATGCAAAGTTTATCAAGCAACATACCCCGTTTGCAAACGGTAGCAGCAACAATAATAGCAATAATTTTAATATTCAAGATATACAAAACCAACAACAAAAAAGAGGTTCCATTTCAAGTATAATGAGTGGGCTCTTACGTAATGGAATGATGGGTTTGCAAGATAACAATATGGCGGTGAACAATGGCAATATAAACCAAGGTAATATGCCACCATCACAACAAAACCAAGGCCAAGTTGAAGGTCTAGAGAATCAGTTACCGTCACTTTTAGCGAACAATCTAGGTGGTAACAATAATCTAATTGCCTCACTTCTAGGTGGTGGTAATCTACAAACATTACAAAATTTGCAGCTTTTGCCCCAGATAACTAATTTAGTCTCGACTTTAGGTGTTAATTTAAATACTGCAAATCTGGGTAATTTGATAAGTGGTGCAATAAATAATGGTATGAATACAGCAGCTCAACCGGCTGTCCAGCAACCACAACATCATCCAGCTAGTGTAACGGGTAGCATTAATAATAGTGCAAATAGTAGTAATACCAATTTGGCTGAGAAAGCACATTCTTTTGAATCACCAACAAGCCCAAACTTTCTACCTAATAATGCAAGTTTGAATAATTTTAATAATGGTATACCGAATATATTTTCTCCTGGTAGACCAGGAAATGCTCCAACAAATACACAACAACAATTACAGTACCAGTTACATCAACAGTTGCAATTGCAACAGCACCAACAAATACAATTGCAGCAAAATCAGCATTCACAGCTTCATCAACAGCAAATTTTGCAACAACAACAACAGCAATTATTACAACAACTTTTGTCACAAGATCCATCACAACAGCAGCAACTATTTGCGGAGCAGCCATTACTTTCATCACAATTACAACAACTCCGAGCAGAAAACCAACATCAACAAGAACAAGATCACCCAAGAAATGAAAATTCAGATCATCATCAATCTGAACAACAGGACCACCAGACTGCCACAGTAGGACATAATCAAGCATCACAGTTACAAGAGGACGCGTTAAATCAGTTGGGTAAATTGGGTCTGAATTTCAAAACATTGAGTACTATACCGACTGCAGGTATTGGTGGTATTGCATATGATTTTCAAGAATTACTAGGTAGTAAATTTGGCAACAACTCGAAGGCTTCCAAGGCTAGCACCGCAGAAGAAGTTTTAGCGAATATGCAGGAAGAAACCGAAAGAACTTCGAGAGAGAGGGCTAAGACTAATGGTGAATCTAATCAATTGCCTGTTCAAACACCTCATATAGTTCAAACACCAAATATCCCTAATAATTCTGTTTTATCATTATTAACCCAATTAACACCAATGTTGAAAGCAACTTTAGATACCCCGGTTATTAATACCCCTTCCCCTGGCATGGTCAACGCTATACCCGGCAAAGAAAGATCTGATTCTCACCAGAGGGTGGATCAACAGGAAGATGTGAAGGTGAAGGGAGAAGAGCAAACTGGTATTGCTAAATTATTATCACTATCTACAAAGGCTAACTTAAATTTGGTTGACATGAAATTATTTCATCACTATTGCACAGAGGTGAGTTCCACCATCACTTCTGCCCAAATGTCCGTGCCTGAAGTATGGAGTAAGGATGTTCCTGAATTAGCATTCAACTATCCATTTTTAATGCATTCCTTGTTAGCGTTCAGTGCAACTCATTTATCCAGAACAGAAGGGGGGTTGGAACAGTATGTTTCGTCACATAGATTAGATGCATTAAGGTTGTTACGAGAAGCTGTACTAGAGATTTCTGAAGATAATACAGATGCACTTGTTGCAAGTGCTTTAATATTGATAATGGATTCCCTAGCAAACGCCTCGGGGGGCTCTGGTCCAGGTAGTAATCCAAATAGTATGTCACCATCAGCTTGGATTTTCCATGTTAAGGGTGCAGCTACTATTCTTACTGCTGTATGGCCGTTAAGTGAGAATTCAAGATTCCATGATCTAATCTCAGTGGATCTGAGCGATCTGGGCGATGTTATTAATCGTACAGATGGTACTGTTTCCGAATTGGTGTGTTTTGACGAAAGCATTGCTGATTTATATCCAGTCGATATTGATTCGCCATATTTAATTACATTGGCCTATCTAGATAAGTTGAATAGGGAAATTAATCAATCTTCCTTTATCTTAAGAGTGTTTGCATTCCCTGCTCTGTTAGATAAAACTTTCTTAGCTTTGTTGATGACAGGTGATTTAAATGCGATGAGAATCATGAGAAGTTATTATAATCTACTAAGAGGGTTCACAACGAAAGTCAAAGACCAAGTCTGGTTTTTGGAAGGTGTTTCTCAAGTATTACCACAAGATGTTGATGAATATAGTGGCGGTGGTGGTATGCATATGATGTTAGATTTCTTAGGTGGTGGTTTACCTTCGATGACCACGACAAATCTTTCCGAATTTATTTGATAGACCATTTAAAGCAAAATGAAATAAAAGATTAGATAGAGATTTTATAGATATATTCTTTTAGACGTAGCTTAGCAATTAAAACGCAAATCATTCAACTTTAAGTTATTAAACAGTACAATATTAGGAATTTTCTAGAACAATTTTTTTTTTCTTGTTAGCGAAGAAAGGGAAGGAAAAAAGGAATTGGAACCGAAGATTCTTATATAAGCATGAAAAAAGTGAAAACCCGACGAGAATAAACCCAAAGGGAAAGCAATAAAGAGTATATTAGCAAATAATAAATTAGAATATAACACAACATGGCCGTTCAGAATCCTAACAACTGGCATTGGGTTGACAAGAATTGTATAGCCTGGGCCAAAAAGTATTTCAATGAAAAATTACCTGGTTTAAATACCGGTGATAAATCCAAGGATGCTAAATATTGTGAAATCAAATCTGTTTCATCAATTGAAGGTGATTGTGAAGTAAATCAACGTAAAGGTAAAGTTATCTCCTTGTTTGATTTACAATTAATGCTATTAATAACTGGTCATGTCGATGGTGAAGAGTACGAAGGTAGTATTCAAATTCCAGAAGTTGCATTTGATAGCGACATTAATGATTATCAGTTCGAAGTCTCGATTTATAAGGAGACTGCTAAATTGCATGAAGCTAAAGAAACTATCAGAGAAAAGCTAATTCCTCAATTAAGAGATATTTTTCAAAATTTTGGTAAAGATTTACTAAAGGAACACGGTAGCGATATTCAAGTACCAGAAAGTGAAGTTAAATCGAATTTTACGAAGGCAAATCAACAAACTAGTATGGGTAGTGTAAAATCTAATACAACAACAACAACAACATCCGCCCCAAATACTACAAGCATTCCAATAAAGCCAGAAATTAAGAAAAGTACAGTTGTCACTGGTGAAGTTAACAATACAACTACCATTCATTTGGAACCAACATTTAATGTTCCATCATTTGAAATTTTCAACACTTTCGTTGATAAGGAAAGAATTCTAATTTGGAGTAAATCCCCTATTGAAGAAGTTGGTGAAACTACACAAGGATCACCATTTTTTATGATTGGCGATAAATTCAAATTATTTAATGGTAATATATATTCCGAAATTGTCGAATCAAAACTTGGTGAACTTTTGATAATGAAATGGAGATTAAAGGATTGGAAACCAAATGTGTATTCTACAATGAATATTGAATTCCATGAAAGTAAGGAATTTAATGAAACCAAATTAAAAATTGTTTGGTCTGGAATTCCTGTTGGTGAAGAAGATCGTGTTAGATCTAATTTTGAAGATTATTATATAAGACCAATTAAACTTACATTTGGTTTTGGTTTAGTATTATAGAAATATATATATATATATACTTAACTACCATAGCAACCAATTATTAATACCTAGCAACTGTTCAGCCAGCCCAATTAAAGTCCGATTAAACGGATGTAACAGCCGTGTATCCGGTAGAAATTTAAAGAATTTAAATTTTTGTATGATTAAAAAAGCCGGATCATCGGAGATATACTAAAAATATTAATGAATATATTTAGTACCCTGTAGTGCCCTTAATTCATATAGCCATAAAATTTAACTATGTATAATTCTAAATAGTCTTTTATTCTAAAGAAAAAGAAAATAGAGACAGTATTGGGTGCATAATTAGATACCCTCTTTTCTCTTTTTACTTCTTTCTGCATTAAAATAAATGTCAATTAAACAAATTATTTTTCGATGTCATTTGCATCATCAATCTGTCATTATAATCATTCCCTTCTTATTCTTCTCTTGAAATTCAGCCGTTTACCAATGGAATTTAGAAAAGGGAGGGGTCAGTGTTAAAAGCCTATTTTTGATTTTCGATTTCTGATTAAAATTATTGGTACTAATTTGTTATTCTCGAAATGAATAATTGTTTGTTGTAGTACTTCGAAAATACACGTTATTGACTATTGGTTGTTTTAGTATTAAGGTTTTTTATCCGTTTATTGAAAAAAAAACAATCTGTATATTTTTCTTTGCTCCGTTGATTCTTTTAACCGCCACCATTTTCATTTATTTATTGATATTAATTTGTAAGGTTGCCCAATTTAATTTTTTTCTTTAAATTCGCTATATCCTTTCACTGATATATGTTATATATATATATAGGTTCTTATGTTTTAAAAAAAAATAAGAAAACTTTAACAAGTACAGAAATAATAGGGAAACGAATAATATATGTATATACATGATATTTTAATATAATGTCTGATATTTTACAAAGAGCATTTCCAATACAAACGACTGGAGATGATAACGATAATATAAAGGAAGACTCCATCATTTCTAAGAAAAAGAATAATGGTACCAATAATACAATGAAGAAAAAAATGGTTACTAATAATAATAATATGAATTCAAAAATTAACAAACAGTTAAAAACTTTACCAGATAATTTAAAATTTAATGGTTCCACTCCAAGTGGAAAGCCGAGATTATTTGTATGTGGTGTTTGTACAAGAGCTTTTGCCAGACAGGAACATTTGGACAGACATGAGAGATCACATACCAAAGAAAAGCCATATGATTGTGGTATCTGTGAAAGAAAGTTTAGTAGGAGAGACCTTTTACTAAGGCATGCACAGAAGGTTCATGCGGGTAACTGTGGGGACACTCTTTTAAAGAGAAAAAAGAGAGTTACTAGAAGAAAGCTTAGTAACAATTCCGCAGTGACCTCTCATTCTTCAACCTCAAATTCGTCACCATTTTCCAATTCTAACTATACTACAACAACACCGCTATCCTCTTCTTCGATCGAAAATTCTACCAATGGTATAACAAAGATCAGAAAAGTTACTAAAGAGATCCAATTGCCGTCATCTTCACAAGTTAGAAAACCAAAGAGAAGAGCATCCTTCAGCGCTCAGTCTGCTGAAAATTATACTAGAATTAAGTTTCCAAATAATATTGATAATTTTGTCTTGAATTCAAGTGGTGAAGTACAATTTTCAACGCCAGAACTATTACCAGTAGATTTTAATCATTTCTTTTCTGATGCAAATTTGGATCCCAATGCAAATAAAGAAGAGGATAACGACAATGCAATATTTAATAATACGGACGTATATGGTATTCCGACGGAATTTAGTCTAAATGATATTAACCCGAATAGAAGTAATCTATTTACTATTAAAGACGATGATGAGTTCGCAGATCCGTTCAATAATTTAAATAATTTGAATTACTTTAATTATTCTGATCCTCAGCTGCAGAACGTTTCACCTTTAACAAGAGCTTCTTCGACTTCTCTGTCCAATGTTATCGGTAAAAATAATCCCAACAATGAGAATCTTAATAACGTTAAGGATGTAATGGGGAACGCTGGAACACCAAGAGATATTATGGATACTTTAATGTCTACTAGTACTGCAGTTTCTACAAATACCGACTCTTTGAATTTAATTGATGGGGCAAAAGAAAATGAAAATATTAATATTACACTGGATAATATATTTGATGCAGATAAACCAAGGGACAATAATGATCTATTCAGTTTCGCCAATTATTCTCAGAATATTTTCAATAATTTTATCAAGGAGGAAGAAGATAGTAATATTATGGACCTTGGAAATGACGAAAGAAACGCCACTAATAACAACAACTATACTTTCTATGGTATTGATTATCTGGCACTTTCAAATATATCAAAGGCATCGCCTACTGAATCTGATCCCCCCGCTTCAAGTTCCAGCACTACCCCAGTGAATAAAACTCGTGATTTATTCTCATCTTTACCCATAGCAACTAATAACTCCAAGTTACTAACTAAGTCAAGTTTATTTACACCATTATTAAGAAACTATTGTTCCAAAGTTATGAAATATTACATTGAAAAATGTAGTAGCACAAACAATAATTTTGATCCTGTTGTTTTAACTAAAGATTTATTACTTCCAAGTTGTAATGAGTTAAATAGCTTTCTATCGCTATTTAGGGTCCATTTTCTATCTCATTACCCATTCATACATTCAGAAATCTTAAAGTTTGATAACTTGAGTTTACAAAAATATCTGACAGAAGACAATTCGCTAACGATTGCGGATATTAACTATAGTTTAACTCAAGGTGAGACAGACATTCTGGAAATTTCAAGGACAATATGTTTACCTTTGTTAATGGCAACTTTTGGGTCACTTTATAAAGATGGTTGTAAACCAAAGACTATGATTCTTTACGAGATTAGTAGGAGGGCTATTCACGTCTTTTTGGAAAGTAAGAAGAAAAGAAATTCTATAGCTCTTTCAGGTAGCAAGCAGTTACAGCATTCTCAGCAAACATGGTTAATTCAAACACTAACATTAAATATAATATTTGCTTTGTTTGCAGAGGAATTACATAAAATCAACTCTGATGTGGTTAAGAGGCAGGTGAATGCAATATGTTCGGTAGTGAAAGCAAATATACTCGCTGATATCTCAATTCCGATAGATAATTTAAAATTCAACAATCGCAATAACGATATCAAATTAAATAACTCTTTCCATTATATTCTATTTGAGTCGAAGATTAAATGTACTTTCATGCTGTACAGGTGTTGTCAATTTTTGAAGATATTCTACAATATTAATTCAGTTCAATTCTTGAGCGAATCGAACATTGAAAATATATGTATACCTGATGATGAACATAAATGGAACTCTATATCGTTTGGAACCCAGACGAACAATGGTGGACATGTAACGAAACAGTATTCTCATACTTTCAAAAGATTTTATAACAGCTTCACGTTCAATGATAATGGCTTACATCCCATACCAGAGTCATTGGCCACAGTAATGATGTTCTACGAATATAATACGAAAACATATTCACCCACATGCATCTTTTTAACAAAGATTGACAATAAAAAGTTAGATTCTAATTTGCCAACGTTTAACACAATAAATGATGATCAGAATGAGATTTACTCAAGGAGCATAATGGTTAATGATGCTAAAGTACTGAAGAACTGTTTGATGAGCATGACGTTCTTTAATGAAGCTAATTCACAATTTGGTTCTATGATATGGTCAAATAACATGAATAAAGTGTATGACACATTTCTTGTTCCAGAAAGATTTAATCTACTAACAAATGATTCCTATGAATTATTAACAAATTTTTTGGTGGCTCTAAATTGTTCCATTCAAAACGTTTCAAGAATATTTTTCTTATCAGAATCAGCAGACATGATTAATTTAGATAAAAGAAAATTGTCAATATTTAACTTAAAAGGTTACTACTACAATTTGTTAATTATTATTAAATTTTTAATGGATTTCGAAACAACTCCAAATTTCAAACTGTTATGTATCTTTACTGATTTGAACAAACTTGCCAACCATTTGATGATTCCTAAATTCTCAGAATTGTATCCAACCGAATTTTCTAAATTTGAGGATGTTTATAAGGTGAATACATTCTGGAATAACCATAAAAATGAATTTGGCCAAATAAAACCGCATTATTCCTCAATAGATTTTCGCAAAATAGAAAAAATTATAAATGACGTTTTGATTTATTCATTTAACGATGCATCCTTTTTGAATATGACTACTGATCAAACTAACAATGAGTTTGCTTTTAACAGCAAGCATTTAGCATATTATCCGTTTGATTCGCCATCATTTGAAGAGAAATTGAATGAAAATTATGAAAACTTTGATCACAATCAAAATAATAATTTGAGACCATCAGACTCTCAAATTAACTTGCTAATTGATAACGAAACAAAGAAACAAAGTTTCGGTAAAAGATATCATCTATCCGCTAAATATATTGTAATTGCAAAATGCCTATTTATGAGGATGAAAGAATCGTATGCACATTGTACTATCCTTGATAAAATGATTACTGATTTCGATAATCTAGAAAAAATAATTGATCAAAAAGACAATGAAAAAGATCTATTTAGTCTTCATTTAACTAAATGAATGTTAACGTGATGCCCAATCGATTTTTGATCAAAAAAAAAAAATAAAAAAACTTCCTTAAGTTACGATTTAATGCTAATGCAAATTTCCTGTGTATATTAATTACCTACATCTCATACAAATCCTGTTTGTATTATTATATAAAATAATTATACATCTTCATATTCTTATTTTTAACCTTTCATTGATAGTTTCGATCTTATAAGTCCTCGTCAAATCCAGTATTTTCATTTATAATGGTTTGGATTAGCCATTCTTTTGATTCTACGTGACACGGCACTCTGTATTTTTCTAAGATATCAGATAACATATATCTTGTCTTTTCCAATAGATTATTACCCTTACTGTTTATTTCATTCAGATATATTACAAGTTTTAGGTTCTCCTCCTTTGATTTTTCCAGAATATGTCTAATATCAATACATCCTGTAATGATTTTCTGAACGTTCTGGATGTAGTATAGTTTTTGAACACCTAGAGATGTAAAAATAAACTTAATAAAATTGTTCAGATCACTATTACCACACAAAATTACAGAATAGGATGCCATTTTTGATTTCATAGCGCCAGTTTGATCACGTAATAGCTGATTATTTATTAATTTTGAGTAGAAACTAAAGATATTGTTTGATTTAATTATACCACGTTGATGTTGATATGCAAATCTAAAACTTTCACCTGATGGTAGAAGGTATTGCGGTATAAGTTCAAGTTCTAATTTGTTCTTTTTTAAGCATGCATTGATAAACTTCCAGTGAAGTGTAGGCCAGCCGAGGGCAAGCGTCTCCAAATATTTTAAACTTCTTAAATGTTTGTTTGTTATTAGACAAGCAAATTTATAATTTTCGTACCTAGGATTTTGTTTCCACTCCAAATTAAGTTTATCAAACTTAATTCCTCTTTCTGTACCATGGGTCGAATTGAGAGTAAACAAGCTTGAAAATCCGAGATCAATAACTTCACCACCTTGTGACTTTATAATCGAAGCCAATTCGTCTCTGCTTTCGTAAATGTTTGTCAACACAAAAAGAGAGCCCTCAAAAATCTTGGTATCTGTATTAATTGGGGCCGATAATTGGATTGGGTCAGATACTTCACTTATGGGCTCTGTAGTAGGTGACGTATAGTCTTTGTTATTCTCCAAAGTATCACCCTCAATAAATTCATTTGACTTCTCCTTATGTAAAGGATACGTAAGACGACCTCCAGAACCCTTTTTCGGTGAAAGGCCATTCTGGCTTTTCCTTCCTCTAATTGGATTTCGTAAGTCCTTAAATGCTTGAAATTTATTGCTTGTTCCATTCTGTAAAATAACTTTTGGCCTTTTGGCCCACTCTGTAAGTTCAAGGCAAATAGAAGATAATGGTTTAATAATGACTCTATCTCGTAATGTACCGTTCTGGTTTTTCCTCTTTAAGTGGACCGTATCATATCCGCGAATACAGCGAATATTATATGGATCATCCGTTTTGCATTCCAGACCTACCACCACATACAGAAGATTTTGAATACTTACAGTTTCACCAACCCTAATATCGAGGTAGTATATGTCTTCTAATTTACTTTTAGCTTTCATATCCTCAAACAGTACGGAGCAGGTATCATTTTTAGTATCGCTTTCAAGCAACAAAGCTGGGTAGAATTTGAAATCATAGTCATACTGACACCAAATAGAATTCTCGAATATTATATCCTCTTTTGTTAAATATCCTTCGTCAATAGTTTTTAAGCCAGAAGGAAATTGCAAGGCTATTGAGTCTGTTTTTTTCTTTTTTGGGGAGGGAGTACTACTCCTGTCTTCTTCCTCTTCACTGATCTCGGCTGTTTCCAGTTGCCTTCGTCTATTTCGCTTACTTACTATAATACTCTGGGAATCGTCGAACTGGCCAGATCCTCCAGCACTATGATATGAATTTTTTTCCCTATTTTCTTCTGATGGTGAATAGCTCTGACTATTCTTATTCCCGTTTCTTGATTCCTCACTTTTATGCTCAACTCCGAAAATATTATCCTCTGTCTCTGTCTCTTCTTCATTGTCTGACTTTGCGGAATCATCATCTTTATCAATATCAGGAATTTCAGGCAATTCTTGAGTCATTTCCGCCTCACTGAATACGATGGTCTCTTTAGGTGAATCTCTCGCCACTGATCCATGTGGCTCTGGCAGATCAGGTTTACTTGATACCCGTAAGATCACAATATCTGTTGGCTTTTCTATTCTATCTCTGGGACTCGGCGAAGAGGATTGCACCACATCGGGTATAGCCTTTTTAGAAGGTGAACTTGTCTCCGGAACCTCCATTAATGTATCAATATGATTTGGGTTTGGAGTAACCAGCTGATCCGATAGATTTGCTATTTCTACTTGCTTCGAAATTGGATTATCAGACAACGATGAAGCAATAACCTGTGTTTCTAATAATGAGTTGTTTAATTTAGGAGCATTCTGTAGTTCTCTGTATCCACCTTGATGGCCAATTTCCTGAGTCCTTAAGGTAGAGATTACCTGCGTTGAAGCATTACTTATATATTCACCTGTTGATCTAGATGGTAAGATTACTATTTTTGAAGATGGGCTTGTATCCATCCTGATATTATCATCTGATATAATATCATGAATCGGCTCCATTCCTGAATCATGGTTAACACCTTCTGGTTCGGTGCTCATTATGTTTCTGTCTGTGCTAAGCGTAGTATTACGTGGTTCTTCAATAGACTTTCCCACTTTTGGCGTATTACTGTTTGAAGCAGATATCTCTTCATCTTCTTTATCAATTGCCTGAGCTGCAACATTTATTACTATATTTGTAGTCTTTTCACGCTGATTTATAACTTGGGTATCGATGCTATCAAAATTGTCAATGAGATTTTTAGTTTTTCTATTTTTCATAGTGTTTTTGCTTGCTAAAGGTGTCGTCTGGTGCTCATTATCAAATGAGAATAATGGTTCCTTTCTCTGAGAAAAAGGAGTGTCTTCATCTGATTCGTTCATATTATTAAGAATATTTATATTTAGTGGAGTATTTGTGCTAGGTCTCTCTTCATGTTTACTGTCTGATTCGTTAACTTTAGATTTTTCCACATTTGTTGACAGTTCTGAATCTTCCAAATGTGGTTGTCGAACAAACTCGGTCGATGATATCTGCTTTGATGCAACATGCTTAATATTTTCGTTAGTTTTAGTATTGATTAAACTATCTATTTGGCTTCCTTTTTCATTGTCTCTATCATTTGATTGAAATTTCGCAAGAAGATTCTCTTTCGTAGTTGAGTTCTTATTCTTAAAAAATTTGGATATCCTATCTAAATCAGGCGTTCTAGTATTATATAAAATGCCATTAACTTGTCCTTTCACCTTGCTTGAACCATCTATTACTGTATCATACTCTTGACTCGATTCGGAGTTATTTTCTATATCCTCATCCAATACATTTGTACTTGTGCTATTAAACAGATCCTTTGTGTTCATAAACTTCAAAGGGTTAGAAGTTTGATCATTCTTATTATGTATCTCTTGAGTATCTTTGGCAATTATATTTTCATTCTTACTGTGAGAGTTCTTATTCGAAGATTTTGAATGGTATATAATATTATCTGCAAGAGGTGTCTGCTGTACCACCTGATCAATATACTCTAAATACTGATTTCCACTCTCACTGGGCATCACTTTACCCGTTCGTGTATGTATTCGCCTAAGTATTTGCTATGCTTTGTTACTTTATTATTTCTTCTTCTGACATATCTACCTTCAGGCTTCATTTATTTTTTTTTCATGTGATGATTCAGTAGGATTATATCATCATTAAAAAATGCATGTTACTATTTTTCAAAACATCGCGAAAATGACAGAAAAATAAAAACAAATAAACAGAAAGTATAGCAATAGTAAGCATTATTATTCTCTAAGATCATGTTATATATTTATATTCTTTGATCTAAACTGACTTTTGTTGAAGGCGAAGAACTTTGTGATGAGTTTTTCAATATTTTTTCAAGATCTCCAATTTTTTTTTGGTATGCTTCGATAATTTTATTTTTCTCCTCTAATTCCCTAGTGAATAAACTTTCACTATCTGTCTTCGCATCCTGGATTGCAAATGTATTATCAAGGGTTAAAGATTTATTATCATCACTTGTAGGAGTAATCTGGTTAGTAAACTCATTGAAATCTGTTTGATAGATTTTTCTTTCATTCTTTTCGAGCAATCTTCTGGTACGAAACTTCTCATAGATTATATCATTCGTTGTGTCTTTTAGATCTTGTAAATGCGAACCAAGGATGATACTTTTCAAATAAACAAAATCTGAAGATGATAAATCTTCGATATATAACTTACCCCATTGGTAATATCTAACAAATTTGGTTCCGTTTGATTTGGTAACTTCATTGTCATCACCACATATTATCGCAAATGGTGAGATATTGTTAATTTGAATATCAGCTTTTTGGTCTAATAAGTCTGTGAGACAATTGTCATCATCAAAATAGAATAAACTTATTTCATTCTTATGTATATTATTCATGATTGCTTTCTTTAATTTCTTCAATTCCATGGAATTGTATCTATCAGCCTTCCCAATAACTAAAAGAATATTGGTTAAGCAATCGATGTTTTTCAATATTCTAATGTCTAATTCTGTTAATCCATTATTATTTGCATCGATGAAAAATATACAAACTTCATATTTGCTGTCTTTACTGTCTTTCAATTTTTTATGTCTCTCGATCTTGGTTTCATTTTCTAAAACTCGATCAAGATGACCTTCAATGTGAGAACTAATTTGATCAGCCACTGTTCTGTTATCAATTTGCAAGCCTAGGTCCACTATTGTTGTGTTTAATGTTATTGGGGATGTAGATTTATTTACTTGAATTGAGTTTTCTATAAATTTTAAGGATCTCTCCAAATGGATGTGGGATGGGTCAATGTCATCATGATCGGATTCTAGAGATTGTTTATCATCAAAGCTATTTGTCAAATTTTTTAGGAAAGTTCTCTTACCGATACCTATCGGTCCTATTAACATCATATTTAGCTGTGTACTTTTCTTAGCATTTCTTCTCTGACGAATACTATCGGTGTCCAACATATTGCCTATTTTTACTTCAATAAATACACACAAGGAAAAGGGATTATTTGTATACAATACAAGTCTATTTGAATTAATGACTGAAATTCACATTTTTATATGCTGTTCTTTTTTTATTTTTTTTGTGACGCTTGACATGGAATAGCATCTTATGATAATAATATATTATGAAATGCATGTGATCGTTAATAAATGTATATACATATATATGTATGTATATATGTATGTATGTAGTATAAGACAAGTAAATGATTTTGGTTTAGCTTTTTGAATATAATATTAAAAGGGGCGTGGAGTAGGAGAGATATTCTCATCACAATAATTACTATAACTTCTCGTAAAATATGTTGTTATTGTCATCAACCTTGGCAATCATTCTACCACGCTGTTGACTTAAGTCCTCAGTATCTTTCTGGTTACTATCATCTTCATTAGTATTAACCTTTTTGACATGATTCATGTAGAGTGAAATTTTGCTGGAAACCATAGGCTTCTTCTCATTATTTTCATCAAAATGGTTTCGAGATCTTGACTCCTTTTCAATTTGTTCCATATAACTTCTTGAAATGCTTCTAATACTTTTATTATTATTAGTCTTATTGGTCATTGAAAGTAAACGATTTTGTAGGTGGAAGTTTTCATCAGTTAAAGAGTCATAACTTTTTCTGATCGATGATACACTTGAAGAAACAATTTCAGTATCTTTCTGGATCAACTTTTCAAACAATAAGGCTTTATCCTTAACTTTTTTAGAGTTTCTTAAAGTTGTAATCGAAGGAGTACTTGATGTTTTATCTTCATTTGATAAAACGGTATGATTTGAATTGTCATCAACGGAAGTATTCCATAGTTCGTCGTCATCATTATGTGAAAATATAGAATTCCTTGAAGAAGAATTATTCGATAATGTAGGTGATATATTTACAATCTGTTCAATATCAAATTTATTGGTTGATATATCCTTATTAACATGGGTGAAATCCAGTATACTTTTTTTTGGCGTACTCAATAGAGAAGTATTAACCTCTTTAGCCTCTTGAATAGATTCCTCTAAATCCTTTAAGGAGATATATTTTATTTGAGGAATAATATTTAGAATATAGTCATTTGGTTTAAAACATAAGATATTAAAGCAGCTATTTACTGATAAACCAATAGACTTTAAATTTAACATATTTATTGTATTTTTCATCTTCATATCTTCGAACTCTAAGTCTGATAATATTCGTATTAATGAGTTTAAATCTATATTATGATGATTATTTAAATCCATAATGATTTTTTCGGCAAAGTTAATGCTACTTACAATCCTTAAAATTCAAATTAGATTTAGATCCTGATATATTAGAAAGTAAATAACGAAATGTGATTGTAGAAATTTATCAATGGTGATGATAGAAGTAAAATGGTGAAATGATTATATCTTTTTGACTCTTGGTAAGATTATGGATAAAGAAAAAAAAAACAAAAAACGATGGGATAATAAATAGTTAGAAGCACATTACAAATATATATCCTTAAATGGTTTTTAATTATCTTTAATATACATTTGTATTTGTTTGTTTTTTTTTGCTGGGTTTTCTTAGTTTAGCTCTTCTCATTACCTCTGTTGACTCGAATCTTTGTTGTTCTTCCGCTTGGTTTTTTCCATTTTGTTAATCTATTTCCTAATTAGGTGAAATTAAAAACAAAAGAAAATTAAAGTAAAAACATGGTTAGGGTTTAATGTACGAAGTGATATTAGAATATAGGTATACATTTCGTTGTATATGATATGAGGTTTTAAAGCTGACAATCTCTTTCCCTTCAAGGACTGCCTACATGTTAGACATCTTAGAGAGAAAATTGCTGAGAGAGAACATTGTGCTGAAAACATGTAACTTTAAAATCAGTGTCATAACAAGCGTAGAGTTGATGATTCTTTGAGTTTAAATTGCTGAATTGATGAGACGTTATTGCTGTTTAAGTTATTACACAAAATAGATTTATGTATACTTATTATGATCTTCAATTTAATATATAAGTAATAGCAATATCTAACGATGTAGTAAATTAATCAGTTTATCTTTTATTTATTCATTTCTTATCTAGTAAATCAAGCAAACAAGAAATAAACAAATATCAATATTTAACTAATGTTCTCTCAATTAAAAAGAATAGAAAATGAATGCAAATGCATTCTAAATAATCAAGAATGCAAATGCGCTAAGTGCTCCTGCAAAAGAAAACTAGAATCCACTGCTAATAAATTGACTGGTTGTCAATGTAACGTTTCTAAATTTACTTGCAAGTGTGATGTTAATTCTAACTGTGAATGCAGCTCTTCTGAACAAGGTTGTAAGTGCAGCTGTGCTGGTACCGCCTCTTGCAAGTGCGACGCTCCAAAGCCTGCTTGCAAGTGTGGTTCTAACTCCAAATGTGAATGCAGCTCTTCTGAACAAGGTTGTAAGTGCAGCTGTGCTGGTACCGCCTCTTGCAAGTGCGACGCTCCAAAGCCTGCTTGCAAGTGTGGTTCTAACTCCAAATGTGAATGCAGCTCTTCTGAACAAGGTTGTAAGTGCAGCTGTGCTGGTACCGCCTCTTGCAAGTGCGACGCTCCAAAGCCTACTTGCAAGTGTGGTTCTAACTCCAAATGTGAATGCAGCTCTTCTGAACAAGGTTGTAAGTGCAGCTGTGCTGGCACCGCCTCTTGCAAGTGCGATGCTCCAAAGCCTACTTGCAAGTGTGGTTCTAACTCCAAATGTGAATGCAGCTCTTCTGAACAAGGCTGTAAGTGCAGCTGTGCTGGTACTACATCATGCAAGTGCTAGATAATATATATCTGCTAATTAGTATGATAACTTTAAATTAGGTTGGTTCGTATATACATATATATTTTTTAGGTTACAAGGTACTCTAATGTGAATTGAATAGCTGTTTCTTTTTTTAAGGTCGTTATGTCTTGTTATTAATATATATATATATATATATATTAATTTGCTCATATTCTTAAGTAGTACTAGAAATCGTAGCGCTAAGTGTAGAAACTACGATGTTCGAAAAAAAAAGTCATAAAAATTGGTGTGAAAATATAGGTATATCAGTGCCTTCAAAAGAGAATCAGAAAAAGTAGAACTAAAAGTAGGTAACATAGAGACATAATGAGATTGTATCTAACACTATCCTTGTTTTCAAGTCTCATTCATGCCTCAAAAATTACTGGCGTCTCTCCAGAAGGACAGAATCTTTATAAGGGAGATGCGGAAAATAGGTGGTCATGTCTGTCTAACCCATCAATACAACTGAATGTGTCACAAATCAATGACGGCATTTGTGATTGCCCAGATGGCTCGGATGAACCGGGGACAGGTGTTTGTGGTGATCAAGTGAAGTATAACTTATTTTATTGTGAAAACAATGGTTTCATTTCAAGATATATTAGTAGCAGTTTAGTAAATGATGGTGTGTGTGATTGCTGTGATTGTTCAGACGAATTTAATGTGGAAGGCAATACATGTAAGGATTTAAATAGAATATACGCACAAATTAGTGAGGATGAACTTGCGATCTTTAAACGAGGTAAGGCTTCCCTTACCAACCTTTTTAAAGAATCAAATATTTCAGTTAATGAAAAAGCATATGAAGAAAGTGATAGCGCTCATGTGCAATTGTTTGATTTGAATGAAGAAGTTTCTCACCTTAATAAGCAATTGGCCGAAAATAAACTTTTATTAGAAGGAGAGAAGGAGGCATATCTTTTGAAACTGAAAGTTTCTAACCCTTATATATATAGATTGGAGGAATTAGATATCTCCTTCCTGAAAGATTCAATTAATTCCACGTATGCTGAACTTGAGATGTTTAGCAGAGCCTATTCGGATATTAGACAGATTTTGGATGACTTATCTTACACTTTTACAAGTAGCATGAATGATCAGGTTGTTAACAATAATATCGATAAATATGAAGAACTAGCTATGGATCCACTCATTATGAAAGTTGCCGTTGATGCCAAGACTGATGTTGAACAGCGTGATCAAATATTTGAGTACCTTGACAAAGAGCTTCCAGATATTTTTTGGAAAGGAAAGTCTGCCTACCCAGCTAAATATATGGTGAATAAAACGAAATTCTTACAAGCCTTGATATTAGGTAGGGCTGAGTATATTGAAACTTTATCCACCTACATTCGGTCCTTTGTAGAAATTATGGAAGATATTGCAGAACATCATAATGTTAATTTCCAGGATCAGGGTGTTAAAGATGCTGTTCTAAATTACAAAAACTACTTGAGTAAATATGCGGATGTTCTAAAACAAACCAAACTAGTCTTACCTAAAACTTTTACTCAGGAGCTACAAAAATTATACAACCTAGTTGAAGAAGTGTTCCCAAAGATTCTATTAGATGGCGGTGATAATGCATTTGAAGAGGAAGGTATTTGGAATAAAATGTACAACTTTGGAGAAGAGTCATCCAACAGGGACAATACTATATTATTAAAGAAACAAGTTAGAGAACGTGAGCAGATTATTATGAACATAGAGCAAAAGCTGAAAGCAAAAGAAAGTGAACTCAGTATTGCGGATGATCTCAAAAAAATGGAAAATGAAAATAAAAGAGATAGCACTAAGGATGGAAGAGCTCTAAGACGCATATCACAACTTTTAGAAAAGATGGATGGAAGAGACACCCTTATCCAGGCAAATGTGCACGGATATACCTATAAAGTTTCTCTAGATCCATTTTCACAAGGGCAGATTCATCAAATTCAGGACAAGGACAATACAGACGTATTAATTGGTACATTCAAACAAATACAGTTTGATAAAACCTTGAATACCGAGAAGTTTATTAATCATTTGAAGTTAACTTATCCAGATGACGATATAACGACACATTTATATAATGAAACAGAAGTGATTGGCAATAGGGATCATGTCTTCAAGAATTCTTTAGAAGAAATTAACAATGGCCTTCTATTTGAGTATGAAGGTGGTGATCGTTGTTGGATGGGACCACAGAGATCGGCCAAAGTGTTCGTAAAGTGTTCCGACAAGGTTGGAATCCAGAACATTTACGAAACAACTAAATGTACATATATGATTGAAGCGAGCGGTCCATGGGGTTGTAATCTTGATTATAATTTCGAAAAATGACTTAACGAAACAAGTTTTTCTATGTTAGTTTATAAAAAGAGATAGATGAGTATATAGTGCGATATATATTTTTATTGCAAGGTAAAAGAAAAGGTAAACTTCATAAAAAAAAAAAGGAGGAACTCTCCTTTCAAAGCTGTGCGGCTGTGACATGTAAGACACACTGGTAACAATGGTAAAAATGGATATAGTTAAAGTAGCAAAACGGAGTTAGTCAAGTGGGCTTATTTTGAAACGCTGTTGATTGTATCACTGATTGATTAAACTGTAGATGTAATACTCCAGAGTTCTCAAAAATAATTAACGAGGGAAATAACTTGCGTTTGTTTGAAATTTTTTTAACTCCACTATAGTTTATATATAAAGGTAAGTGTTCCTTAGAAAAATAAGCATTAAAACAAAGCCCTTTGAAAACTATTATAATAATACCTCAATTCAAACATATTTAATGCCTGTATCAAAAGCATCATTTATACCAATACATGAAGTTATACCACCTAAGAAGACACATGTCCAGAATGTTGATAAGCTAGATGACATGGCTTGGTTTGCTGCTCGCCGCAGCTTGAATGATTCGAAAGAGAAAAGGAAAAAGAGCCTATTTCCCTTCCACCCTAACACATCTACTCAAGTTGAAACCCAGACAATGTATTTTATAGATTGTAGGACGCAACTTGCTGGATTCATTCAGATTTTAAATTCCAACGTTTTGGGTGGTATCTATAGCGGTTTCCAAATAAACTTTAAGATTTTTAGTCACGTAGAGGATATATCTAATGAATATGAGATATGGGAGAGCTTTAATTTAGATGATACTGACTTAGATTCTGACCAACTTGGTATAACTGGTAAAGGTGTTTCATTCAAGTTCTGTAAACCTGAGAAGGCTCTGGACTACATATCTGAACTAAGAATACAAATTACACTTGAAAAGAAGGGTATAATTTTAGATCTAAAAGCAGACTTCGGTAATGGGTTTTGTATTGAACCCGATGGTTGCAGTTACTACTTAGATAAAGAAACTAATCTTAAGGAAATGGATGGAGACTATAAATCAAGGAAGTATATGAGACATATGTTTGTTCCCAATGGAAAATGCACTGGTACTATAAAATACAAACAGGATAAGCATTCAAATGATTGGAAGCTCATTATTTTAGATAATTCATCAGCTGTTTATTTAGATGCCGTACAAGGTTTAATTCCAAGCAAAGCTGCAAAACAATGGAATTTTTGCTACTTTCAAAGTAGCCATTACACAATTCTATGCATTGAGTATCTTACGTTAAGTGAATATGACAATAAAAAGGTAACAATATGGTCAATATCAGAGCATGGTAAAATCAAATCAATTGGTTCACAAGTTGATAATAATAACATCATCAAGTATGATAAAACTATTTTAGATAAAGATAGTGGATGGTACTATCCAACTTCGATGACTTTCCAATTTATAGATTATGAAGAAAAACTCCATATCACTAGTATGAATTTAGTGAACAGGTATGATATTCTCGGTGAATTACCTAAAATTATCAGAAAAGTAGCTAGGAATATAGCAAATATTAAACCTTATCTGTATCAATTTTGTCAAGAGAGTGAATTTAAAGGCGAAATTGGGGTGTCTATAGTAGAAACTACATTCATAAGTTGATCAATTAGGAAGACATAAATACAAATCAATTCACGGATAGCGAAAGACACAGTGTTTCTTTCGCTTTTTTGACTTCAAAGTAAAAATTGTGAAAAAAGATACTGATTTTTGACAATAAAATAAATATCAGTAAGAATCCCTCTTAATTTTTCTGGGTTGTTTAAGCTTACTTGTTTACTCCAAATCATTTTTGATTAGTTAGCTCATCGCTTGACTGCCCTTTTGACATTCCTCTTATTTTATTCACGGCATCGGAATTGAAAGCCAACTGGTCCTTAGATTCAGGCGCACAGAAAATGAACAGGGAAAATCAACCAGAAAATTGCGATGAGATGGGGGTCAAATTTTGATATTTCTGAGGAAAAATCGAAATTCTTTAAAAAATATCTTCCGGAGACTAATAGTAAAGGTTCCATGTAGGTTTGTTTTTCTAGTGAAAAATTTTCAATTTTTTACCGTATTCTACAGTTAGTAAAGTATTCTGCAATAGTAAACAGCGTATACAGGGTTTTTTTTTTAATTTAAGCAATTAATCAAGGACTTTTAATAGCTCTATATGAAGAAATTTTTTAAACTTTTTGGGGGCCTGTATAATTTAAATCATTAGGGAATATTAGTGTTATTGTTTTACTTTGCTTTTTATTATTGACTTTCTTACTATCTTTGGTCTAGATAATCAATTCACCAGTGAATTTTTTATAGGATATATTACCAAGAGAAGGGGATATCCTGATTTAAGCAGAGCCCGATTATATATAACAGGAATAGTACAAAAGGTAATATTGATCCGATAAACTTGGTTTTCTTTCCAATTGCTTTTATAGAGTTATTTCTAAAAGTGATTCCATTTATAACTGACTTAGGGAGTTCATTATTTTCCACTCATTGAATCATCAGCTGGTTTACAAATTTAAATAATCTTGAAGAAGTGATATTCAATTCTTACCACCAGCACTTTGACCAAAAGTATTTGCCATTTTAGTTATACCTTTTTTTTTGTAACATTTGTTATTACTAGTGTAATATCTTGGTTCGAACAAGATTCAAAGTCATAATGTCAAATCTAGATAATGCAACGGTCTATTTTAATCCGATTAATAATTATGAGTATAACCACACAGATGACTCGACGGATGAGGATGATGAACTTTTAAAATTATTAGATTCAAAAAAGTTGAAAAAATTTAAGAATTCAAGGAACAGGTTAATAAAGAAGAAGCAAAGAGAATTACTTCTGAATTCCAACGTACACTCAAGCATAAATTTTGATTCAAATAATAACACAAATAACAACAATCTGCATAACAGCCTAACAGCTAAAAATATAACATCTAGTAGCTCCAATTGCCCTAGATTATGTACATGGAAGCCTTCAAGGAAACCATTTGGAATTATTGATGGTATGACAACAAAGTCAATTTATACTGTTAAGGAATTCATACCTGTAAGTGACAATGAAAGTACTACAAAGCTTCAGATAGAAAATGATATAGAATGGGGTGAAATGCTTAATATAAGCGAACCAGAAGACAGCATGGTTGAAACGCCAAAACAGGAATCTTCTGTAGATTCCCCTCCGGACGAGAACATGCCCACGTTTCTGTTTAAAGAAAGATCTCATTACACTAGTCCGGGCATGATAACTAATAATAGGAGCTTATTTAAACTGAACCGTAAGCTGCATATCGATAAAAGGAAGAAAGAGATAAGTTTACAAAGAAACAGGGGTAGATTAAATAAGCTAAATTTATTAAATGAGCGGTATTATTATAATAATGATGATGATGATGATGATGATGATGATGATGATGATGACGATATTGATGACCTAATGGGTATGGTAGAAGAGAAGGCGGATGACAAAAACATCATCGCTAATAACAATGAAGATAATATTCTAATGAGTGAATTTGAATTCGGTTTGGATCCATCAATAATAAGTGAATTTGAAAATGAAAAAGAAATTGAATATGATGATAACATTGATATCGAGATGAATTCAATGCTATATGACCAACAATTCTTGATTAATAGAGATGAACTTAATCTAGATAAACTCAATGGGTTTAACTTTATGTTGACTTATGATGATAAGAATTCAAATGGTACCCGACCAATAGCAGGTAATCTTGAGCTTGATTCTAAGGAATTTAACTATTAATTTCAATATTCTACGTAAAAAGGTAAAGGAAATAAATTTTAAAAAAGTTTATAATAAATAATAAATCATATTAACTATAATATTATACAAATAAATAATAGGTTTTTCGAATAAATCTTAGGGAGATAAATAATGATAGCGTTAACTGACTGACATTATTTTAAAAAAGAAAGCTAAAATTCTCATTGATGGTTATTCTCCTTCGATAATGCTATTTGGTTTCAGAAAAAACATTACAGTTTTAAACTGCTTACGTGACGATGCATACTTTATAATAGGTTGTTGGCGCTTGCCTCTTAGGTCGGTATCATTAACCTAACAATTTAACGAAGAACCACGCAGCACCCGCAGCAATACCACCTACAGCAATCATTTGAAAGCCCTCTAATGTCTTTTTATGAGTACTGCAGCTATCACCCATTGATAGCTGAGCTTTAAAGAAACCAAAGAGGAATAATGTAATGACCATAACAATAATGGAGTAGAACAAACCGGTACCAACATCAGTCACAAAGAAATATGGCACTAATGGAACGAACCCACCTAATAGATAACCACCACCGATTGTTACTGCACTAACGGTTTGTCTATTTTCTGCAGGTTCATCCAATTCTCTACCATATCGAATGATGAAATCTAGCATTAATTCTGGTGAACTCTGTAAATCTCTGATAAATGATACGATGGTTTCATCACTAAAATCTGGATTAATAGTCAATAGAATATCTTCTATGTCGTGGTTAACCAGACTTGCATCCTGATAAAATTTTTTTCTTTCATTTTTAACCTCCGCCTTATAATAATCACTTTCAGATTTTGCACCTAAATAACCACCTAAACCCATAGAAATAGCACCAGAGATTAATTCAGCAAAACCACCAGTAATAACTAATTTAGAATCACCTAAAGAGGATAGACCTGCAGTCAATGCAAATGGAACTGTTAAACCATCACTTAACCCAATAATCAAATCACTAATAACTCTTGGATCTATGGATGTAAAAAAACCATGTCTATGTTCGTACTCTTCATCATTATACTTATTTGAAGATTCTAAATCGCCGTTATTTGAACCATAATTACTGTTTAAATCATTTCCACTTACACTATTCGAGTGACCTTGTAATAAAGATGTTGACGAGCTACTGTGATTATTACTACTGCTATTACCGTTTTTTTTGGCTGATATGAAATTAGCAACGGTGTTCTTCACGGCTACAATAGACATCTTAGTATTACTCTTTGTATTATAGTTGGATTTGTTATAATTTGTTATAATATGTTATGATATGTTATAATATGTTAAAACAATTTTATTTAATAGTATTAACCCGTAATTCTTTTACAGTTGATTAATAATGTATTTTCGTGTAACTTGTCCTAGTTAGTTTTTTTTTTTTTTTTTATTTAGTAGGCTCAAAGAGAAAAAATAAAAAAATAAAAAAATAGACAAATTGTAAGCGTGACAGTTACTTAAACTTTGAATGTAGTAGAGTTGTACTGTTCTATGAAAATCTTAAGCGGAAGATATACTCCTTAACAGATAATGTTGATGTTCAAATATCAAATTCAGTCAAAACTCGTGTATAATCAAATTTATAAATATACTCGATATCAATCCCTGTAGATAGCAGATTATTGGTATAATTATATATAAAAGTGGATTAATTGCCAAACAAATATTAAAAGGAAAAAGTTGTAAATTACAAGAAATATATAACTAGAATAAAGAGGATAATAATCTTAAAATTAGCCTTTTTATTTATTTGAAAAAAAAAAGATAAGTGAAAAATAAATACTAGCTACATTTTGACTTTCTTTACGGTGATAGTACAACCCTCAGTAATTAATGTAATGATGCTATAAAGTATAATCAATTCTAAAGACTAGGTCATATTATCATCTTTTTGCCAAGTCGTATAATCGAAGGAGATGAGGAAGTGCATAACGCTTCAAATAATCAGCCAATCAAATTAAAGAGTGTTAGTAAGAAATTGAAAAAAGGGAAACTGCAATAGAGCGTAAGGAACGCCGCAAAAAATAATATGATGGAGTTAATTATTGATGGAAATAAGCGGAAAAATTAAGATCACAGCGGTTATTTAATTTTGTAAATGAGGCTGATTTTAAGTAAGATTAGCCGCCAAGAAAATTTTATTCATTGCAGTTCATTCTATTTCTTATTGTAGGGTTTGGAATTAATTAAATTTATGTATTAGATGTATATTACAAATTTGTTTAGTTTTTTTCTCAATTATTTATAATTTGTATTTTGGGTACAGACTTCAAGGTGAAAATGAAATTGATCGGAAACTTCAATGTCAGCGTATTTATACAAAACAAATAAAAGATATATATAAAAGAAATATATTGAAATAATACTCATTCATACTTGGTGCTTCTTTCTTTAAAATTATAACTTAAATTTTATTCTTTACAAAAGATATAAAAATTATATATAGGCTATTATACAAATTTGTTATAATTATGTTGTTAAATTTTTCGTGAAGGTAATATATTGGAATATTCATGATATTTGGGATGATTTTTTTTTTAATTTTTATCGAGTGACTTCAACAGCTTAAGCTTGAGTAGAAGAAGAGTACTTAGTAACAGCTCTGGTACCTTCAGAAACGGCATGCTTAGCTAATTCACCTGGTAAGATTAATCTAACAGCGGTTTGAATTTCTCTAGCAGAAATAGTAGATTTCTTGTTGTAAGCAGCTAACTTAGAAGCTTCAGTAGCAATTCTTTCGAAAATATCGTTAACGAAAGAGTTTAAGATAGACATGGACTTTTGGGAAATACCGGTATCTGGGTGAGTTTGCTTTAAAACTTTGTAAATGTAAGAGGAGTAGGTTTCCTTTCTGGCCTTAGTTCTTTTCTTACCATCAACACCAGAGGAGGTCTTCTTGGCGGCTGGTTTCTTTTCAGCTGGAGCTTTAGAGGCAGGCTTCTTTTCGGCTTTGGCAGACATTGTATGTGTATATTATATTTGGTTTTTTGTTTGGTGAATTCTAAATTGAACGAAGAAAAAATATAAGATACAAATAAAAGAAATATACAAAGACTATTGGAAAGGATAATTTATGTTTTGGTTAATTATGATACGTACTTATATATGAAATTAGTTTTTATAAAAATTTGAATGTATTCAACTTTCTCTTTTGATGTTATTAGTTTGTGCTTAGCTTGTTTGTTAATTTGACTATATAACTATAGTATAAAACATGTTGTTTTTCCCTTTTGTATACACCATACCGTAGATTTCACCGAACACTTCAGCTTTCCTGCACAAGTTTATTGGAACACGCGCGAAGAATTTGGAACGGCCAAAGGGTTGAGTACGTGTGTTATTTTACCCTTTATGGTTTTGAGAATATCTATTCATACTTAACCGAGATTTCAATTTTTCTTTAAATTCTTTATTCTTTCCATCATGAAAAAGCGATACATGTTGTTCCAGTATTTTCACCTGGAACCGCGAAAGTATTGGAACACAGAGAGTGTTGTAGCTTCTCAGGGGTTCTTGTTCGATTTCAATTAACTTTAAGGTGATATCACAATTTTAGTATCTAACTTGTTTTGGTGTAATTACATTTTGTTTGTTGAACAAATTTATTCATCAACATATATAAACTATTGATGTTTTTCCAATTGTTACGTTCTTCTTGATAATTCCTTCTTCCTATTATTTCTTATTGTAATTAATTTGTAACTTCATTTAAAAAGATCAAACAAATATAATACACAAATATATATAAATAATGTCCGGTGGTAAAGGTGGTAAAGCTGGTTCAGCTGCTAAAGCTTCTCAATCAAGATCTGCTAAGGCTGGTTTAACTTTCCCAGTCGGTAGAGTTCACAGATTACTAAGAAGAGGTAACTATGCTCAAAGAATTGGTTCCGGTGCTCCAGTTTATTTGACTGCTGTTTTAGAATATTTAGCTGCTGAAATTTTAGAATTAGCTGGTAACGCTGCTAGAGATAACAAGAAATCTAGAATTATTCCAAGACATTTACAATTAGCCATTAGAAATGATGATGAATTGAACAAATTATTAGGTAATGTCACCATTGCTCAAGGTGGTGTCTTACCAAACATTCATCAAAACTTATTACCAAAGAAGTCTGCTAAACCAACTAAGGCTTCTCAAGAATTATAATTAAGTTTTAAACCTAATTATAATAATGTAATATTGACATGTCAAACATCTTTTTAGCATTTTATCTCTTTTTTTCAATTCTTATAATATAACAACGGGTAATAAACAAAACATTTATAAACAATTAAAACCATTCAAATTTGATTGTTTATATTTTTGGGTATGTATAATACTAAATTAACAATATAATATAAATATAAATCATATTTAAATTTAAAATTGTATCTAAATTCTTATAAGCAGGTCCTTTCTGAATTTACCGTCGCTGTCATTACGTTATTCTGATCTTGAAAAAAAAGACGTGCTGATCACATGTATCATCTGATAAAGTTACTAAGCCGTCATTTGCTTTGTTTTTTTTTTATTTTTTTCGTCTTCAAATGAAAAAAGACGCAAATTTTTTTTCTACAGTATTTAATTGGTGGTAACGAAATCGAATAGACCACTATCATTGGTATTCTTATTATTAGTGCTCTCTATTCTTCTATTTTTTTTTTAATAGAGCGACGACTAATTTATCAATTGTTTGATTTTTTTTTTAACTTTACTCTTGCTGTAATTGTAAATATAACACTTCTTTCTTATCAATTGTTTTGTAAGTTACAACTAAACCAAGTCACTTTTATATAACCCGAATAATCATGTCTACCTCTGATGTTTTAAGAATGGTCCTTATTGGTCCACCAGGTGCCGGTAAAGGTACTCAAGCACCAAACTTAGTTAACAAGTACCATGCTGCTCATTTAGCTACTGGTGATATGTTGAGATCTCAAATTGCTAAAGGCACCCAATTAGGTCAAGAAGCTAAGAAGATCATGGAAGCTGGTGGTTTAGTTTCTGATGAAATTATGGTTAACATGATTAAAGACGAATTAACT
>PPOM03000350.1:163568-178768 GCA_003708925.3 Kazachstania martiniae
AATTAACTAATAACCCAGCCTGTAAGAACGGTTTCATCTTAGATGGTTTCCCAAGAACAATTCCTCAAGCTGAAAAATTAGACCAAATGTTGAAGGAACAAGGTACTCCATTACAAGCTGCTGTTGAATTAAAGGTCGATGATGATTTATTAGTTGCTAGAATTACTGGTAGATTAATCCATCAACCATCTGGTAGATCTTACCACAAGCTTTTCAACCCACCAAAGGTTGATATGAAGGATGATGTCACTGGTGAACCATTAGTTCAAAGAGGTGATGATAACGCTGAATCTTTAAAGAAGAGATTAGACGCTTACCACAACCAAACTGAACCAATTGTCGAATTCTACAAGAAGACTGGTATTTGGTCTGGTGTTGATGCCGCCCAACCACCAGCAACTGTCTGGGAAGAAATCTTAAAGGCTTTAAAATAAATATTTTCTTAAAATCTTAGATATCTATCCTTTTTAATGAATTAATCTAATAGATCTATATAAAGTATCCCTCTTTTTAAGTGATATCTTTTTCTGAAATTTTTACATTTGATTGAAGTTATATATATTAAATCAATCATGGATTATTACTAGATCACGTAACAATGGTGTATCGATTATTGACATTTTTAGATATCATGCTTAACGAGGTGATTATGTATGCCTCTTAGAGAATAAACGGGCTAGTTAAAAATAAATTTGATTACTTAGATCAGTTAAAAAAAAACATGTAGCGATTTTATATAATATGTGGTTAGGACATCGAAATTATTAAACTACATAATTCGATTTTGTTTAAATTGTACTATAACATCACTTAGACATAGTACTACCAACGGAAGTTTTTTTTAAATTATATTCGAGTCACTATTTGTTTGTTTATTATTAGATTATTCTTATTAGTTGTCAGTTTTCTAGGCGGTATATTTTGAAGGGATTCCACAATTAATAATAAAACATAGAGGTGTAAAAACTAAAATACAAGGGCTTCACTATTTTAAAATTTAATTTACACTGACATCTAGACGTTTAATTACTTAACGTATTAAGGCAGTTTATTATTCCGATGGCAAGAAAGTAATGTCAAACCATTCAATTCCTATATTCAGCATATTTGGCAGAGATAAAGATAAAATAAGTAAGAAATCAAGAGAGATCAATAATGAGAATAAGAGGCGCGATGATAACTTTGCATCCAATATTCCAATAATGCCGCGCCAAGAAAATAAGATAAAACTAGTCATTTCAACAGCTAACGATAAAAATGACCGTAACCCACTTTTATCGTTGCTAAGGTCAAAGACCTCCAAAGAAACTACAAAGTCACAAAATAATAGTAGGAAAGAAAATCCCGTTAATACTGAATTAGACAGAATGCCTATATTGAAGATAAATCTATCACCACAAAAGAATAATAAGGTAACGAAAGCATCTCCTAGTTACAATAACCGTAACACTTTAGATACCAATAATATCAATCAAGATAATACGTCAGTAGCAAAAGGCAGATTTCATATAAGTACAACCGAAAAAGTAAAAGACAACTCCGATGGAAATCCCTATGGAACTTCGAAGCCTTTATCTTTTCTATCCAATGTAAAGGGACTCATTATTGATAAAGATGTGCAACCACAGAAGATCATAATCAATACCAAAGTTCCTCCGACACATTCACAAGGTGAAGTTACATCAGCAATACCCAACATTCCAATAAGAGGAAAGGGCAGAATAGCCACTCCCATCATATTGCACAGTATTGGAAGGCAGGCGCCTTTGGATACTAGTGTAAAAGTGAAACAGGAACTTACACCCACTAAGCAACCAATCTCTGAAATTGAAAACAGGTTGATAACGCAACAATTAACTCCTCGAAATGGAACAGAAAACCAACTTCAAAGGAATACGACAAAGAAGTTCACCTTGCATACAAATCAGAAAAGTCCTAGAGTTTCTAAAAAATTAGACAAAAGCAGATCACCTAGGTTTAAGGACCAAGTGCCATTATTATCTTTAAGACAAAGTCCATCTGCATTATATCCAAAACAGCATAAAGATATATCACCAAAGCATGTTGAAAAAATTGATACTCCAAAAAATAAAAGGTCTACAAATACGGAGCACCATACCATAGCATATTTAAAGGAAAATAATAAGGAAGATGGAAAAGTAGGCATAAGGAAATTGTTTGTTTCAGATAGTGAATTGTCTAGTGATAATTTATCTGTAGTTAGCTTATCTCAGAATGAAGAAATACTAGATAATAAAGATAAGACATCTGGTGAGGTTATTAGAAAGAGGAAACTATCTGGAAATATTAAAGGAAAAGATTCAGTTGCAAGTAAGAAACCATTAATGGAGAAGAATAAAACGTGTAGTGATCATATTATCTCTGAACAGGGTATATTCCAAAAAGAAATTCAGGTCAAAGAAGGTTTGAGACCACAGGAAAAATCAACTGAACGATCACCAGAAGGACTAATGCATGAGGATCGGACTTACGAAGAACAAGAATCAAGTAACTCATCACTCTCAAAAAAAAATACAACTCATAATAGTTTCGAACTATCTAATGTATCGGACGCAAAAAAGACGTCGGATGAAGTTGCACTGAAACAAAAAGAAGATCTAGAGAAACATAAACGGACAGAAAATACTAAGGAGTTAGAGCCCAATACATTGAATGTGTCTCAGCCACTTGTAGCCTTAGAGAAAGACGGTTTGACACCTTCACATGATAGTGCTAAGGCTGGGAAACAAGATAGTTCTTACATAAGACAGAAAGTAACAGGAGACAGTCTTTCTGAGAAAGCTACTTTAGGAAATAGTAGCGAAAAAGAAACACCCCTGAAGCATATCACTCCTCTGAAAGCATCTACAGATTCGACATCTGGTGATGGTAGTGACGTAAATACAGTGAGTAGGAATAGAGATATTGATGAGCTGGATCAAAACAATGATAGCTGCAACGAAGCTATTGGGGATTCTCTAAGCCGTGAATTAAAACTTGTTGTCATTGATGCGCCAAGAAAGGAACTTCAAAGACTTGATAGTCAACTGGCTAATATATCGAATGACTCGCGTTTAACTATGGAGGTACTTAATGTTTCTGATTCAAGTTCAGATAGTGGATCTGAATCGAACAACGACGAAAGTGTGATAATTCCAACCAAGGAGGAAAGTATAATATCTGCTAATAACTTATACAGGAATGGAAAGCCCCCTACAAGATATATGAATATCAATCTGACAGAATTGAACGTACTAGGAGAAAACGACCAAACACTCACTGAGGATCCAGCAGCACGTACGAAGAAATTTCACAAAAATCTTAATGTTTATGCCCATTATAAATTGGGAGACATGCAACAATATCCCAAATCTCTGATAACTGATCTAGTTACTTCCGGTATAGCAGACCATACACCACTGGGTGAAGCTGCGACAGTTAGTTCAACAAATGATATTTGTTCATCTACTAACTTTGACTTAGGTGATATGGTTTATTACTACCAACAAAGGCATGCTACATCTAGTTTGATATTTAAAACGATCGAATATAATGATGAAACAATGCTAAATTCTCAAAGGAGTGTTAATATTCAACCCGATTCTTCTAATCTGACAGAGCAAATTAAGGAAGTACCTTCTGTTAGAGTAAAGGGTAAAACCCAATGGATTAACACTTGGATGACCCACCTTAAGGATAGTGTTATTTACCTTTGTCCATTTTATCCACAAAATGCAGTCAATGTAGAAAAGGTGATGATGCATGATATGTATGCCAAAATAGGACGTGTTTTTGAAGAAGAGTTTCATGCCCAGGTAGTTACAAGATTTAGTGGCAGGGCTAGTATTATTATATTGAGAGGTGAACTTGAGCAGTTTACCGGTTATCCAATGATTGATCGGCTTATTAGAATAAGCGCACATTCGAAAAGAATTCGTGTTTGGTCATTAGAAAAAACTCTAAAATTTATTGAGAATATGGGTGTAGAATTAAATCAAGACCAAGGTCATAATCAGTCAAAAGATGCACCAAGTAATAATCAAGAAGAGGTCAACTCATTTGATGATGTTGATAAAACAAAATTTAAAGAATTAGAAGTAAAAGATAATGGATTAGTCTCAACTACAAAAGCAGATTCTATTAGGGCGGATGGTGCACTGGAGAAAATATCTGATATAAAGAGGACAAAGTTTTTAGACAAAATCATGAGCAGTGTGTCAAATATAGTTGCAGAAAACAGAACTGATATACCAAATTTAGATGACGGGGTGACGGTTAATAATGATATTAAAAATCCATGTAGTTCCTATCAAGAAATCGGTGAACGCCAAGAATCAAATGATCTAGAGCAGTCAGAGCATGATGAAAAGCAGAACGTAGAAAGGCCACTTGAATTCACAGGATCTCAGATAACAGTCGATAAAGCTCCGTTCATGTCCAAATCAACAGGTCCAAGTGATGATATTCCTTCTTCGATAATGAGGGAAAGGAATGACAACTACGTTCAATCAAAGAATAATTCTTCAGTTTCAGTTCTAACTAGTCCGAATTTGGACAGGATTAAAGTTGATTCAAAATATAAGATAAGCGATAAGATAGAAAGCAATAACTCTGGCAATAATTTGATTACTCTGGCTACAGAGGATAGTTTTGAGAGTAACACAGAAGGAAACCAAGTTAAGGATATTAACGACATATTACAAGGTTTTGTGAGGATAATTAATCAAAGGAATAAAGAAATTGAAGAAGCAAATGAGACTGTCAGTAACTTATCGACAAAGTTGTTAGCGAAGGAGGTGGAATTGATATCGTTAAGGGCTGTAATCGATCAATACAAGAAGCATGGAAGATACGAAACCCCAAGAGATGATATTATTTAGAAATTCTATTTCAACGAAATATTGTCAATCATGTAATAAACTACTGTTTGTCGTATATTTCTCCTAATTAATATTTGAAACGAGCTGTCTAGTTCATTTGTAAATTGGATAAAAAAGACCACATCAGATAGAATTTACAAAAGTAAAGATGATGTATATATTAGCTCTATTAAAAGAAAACTTCATATGAAGTTTTAAGGCCGTTAGTTCGAAAGGCATAAAATAGTTATTCGTTAATGTTCCTATTTTGTAGTGGTGTAGTATAAATATAAAACTATTATTAATAACAGTCATATAATTGCCTCATCTAGTACAATAATATTTATGCTATTTACTTATATTACATCAAGAATGGCTTAGTGGTTAGAGAATAATGCTATAGCAATTAGCAGTATGTGCAAATTATTACTATTATCATCCTTAATCTATTGAAAACGACATTTCTAACATTCACTAAAATGATTTTAATGTCATGAGTTATACCATAATAGTTATTGGAGAGGGAAGTAGTGTTGGTTTACTATAACTGTTTTTACTTATTGTTTTTTTTATATATAATTTTCTATCTACGACTAAAATATCGGCTTACGTAATGAACAGTGAACCAGTTCTACTGTTGAATAAAATGGAGAAGGCAAAAATCTATTATGCATAAAATATCTTGAAATACATATTGAAATATATGAACAATTTATTACCGATCTAGAAATAACTAGAAACTCGAATTAATGAGCTTCTTTAAATTATTAATTGCAGATACCTTTTCAGTCTGATTTGAATTATTTTTGACCGATTCATAAAAACACGTAGCATGGAAATATTTACCAGCATCGTGTATTGTATTCTTCCAAATCCATTCACCAGAACTCTCGTCATAGACACTTGTAGCCTTGTCTTTGCAAATTGGACATCTGAAGGTCATATCTTCCATGGATTCGGGGACTACTACATAAACTTTGCGTAACTCATCTTCATTGATAAGAGTGTCAGATGCCTGTGAAGACCCTTCCGTGGTTTCTGAGTTAATATTATGTGCCTTATTTGGCGAGTTCCAATTTGATGAATCAGTTCTCTTCTCAGTAATATTATCCCCCTTTGTTGCAACTATATCATCATCATTGAACTTAACCCACTGGCTATTAGACAAATACCAATTTCTTGATTGAATATTTTTTTGCGAAGCTGTACCATGGGCTGATGATGTGCTCTGTGCACCTTTGATTCTTTTGTTGATTCTAAAATGCCAATCTAAATGCTCCCCCTGCAACCTTCGTTCTTCCATAGAATTACCAAATCTCTTACCACATGTACTACACTTATTTGGCTTTGCTCTATACAGCAAATGAATAAAACTATTTTTCACCATAGGATTATCGAATGTGATATTTTGCTGATTTAACTGTAGCGTTGGTGCATTGCTTAAGCTAACATTGGCATTAGCAAAATATGCTTTGCAATCTAGAAGTATATTCTGTAACATAGAAACTGATGGCCACCTCACCCTAGAGTTATTTAAGTTTGATGAAGATTCTAAATTCTCAGCCTTATTAATTTTTTCATATAATGTTAAAATTGATTCCTTTGGTGGCGTATAAATTAGATTCTCTTTATTTAATGATTCATATAGGTTTTGCACCTTCGATAGTTTATTAGATTTCTCAATTTGAGCAAAGTTTTGTGGTGATAGGAAGCTAGGTACATTACCAAACAGTGTGGATACAGATGGCCCATTTGAAGACTTTTCAAATAATGGAATACGTGAGCCAATTTCATTTGAACTAGTAATACCTTGTGATTCATGTTGATGTATTTGCTCTCTTTGTAACTGTTGCAGTTGTAACTGCTGCTGCTGCTGTCTAAACTCCTCTTGCAAAAACTGTTGGTCTTGTGAGAAAATTTGTTTTAACTGCATCTGAACCTGTTTCAATGCTGATTGAGGTAACTTTTCTGATTGCAAGCCTTGTTTTAATTGACCAAGTACCTCTAATTTTGATCTTAGCTTCATATCGCTAGGACTCTTCTTCAGCCTCTCATTTGTCAAAACGGATAATTTATCAATCTCTTTCAATAAAAGTGGAATAGTTGGTGTTGGTAACATTGATTGAAAATTCTTTTGGTGTAATGCACTTGCCTTGATTAGGAATTTCTCTATCACATCTAATGTGGACTTCTCAAATACTGGACTGCCAGTGGCCTTCAATGGTGTTAACCATGACTTAAATAGGTTGATCAACTTTGTCCTTGTATTATTATCGACAATAAGGTAGGTCTTTTTATATAACATAAATAGATTCTTACTGAAGTAAATGGTATACGGACTACCTGCATTCTTACAGATAGAATCTAGCGCATAGAATGCATATAACTTCTGATTTGGGACACATTTATCAATTCTGGATTCTAAAGCATCTACAAAATATTGGGCACACGATATATTTTCTTCTGCCAACTTTGTTAGTGTGGTAATAATAGGTCTTGAGTTGAATGTTAACTCTTTAAGAATATTAGTGAAATCCTTGACAGTAATTTCAATCTCTTTATCCATTTTTAATTATATAGGGTATACAATCACAATTTGTCTAGGATAACAAGTAAAACAATAAAATGGGTTTATCTTAGTAGTACTTAATGCTACAGAATTTTCTATCGATAGGTTAACCAATATTTGAAGTGAGCGTACAATAAATTTAAACTCTTAAATAATTTTTCCAGAATTTAGGAAATATTAGAGTCACGTGATTTTATAATATGGTCGACATTCAATATCCATGAATATTTTTTGATGTTAGCGATAGGATTTATGTTAGTGTACATGTATATCTTTTTACAAAATGTTTATTATAAACTGTATATTATAACTAAGTCGAAACTTGTGCTTTTTATTATATTGATGCACGTAACTGTTATCCGTATCATAACACCAATAATAAAATCTATACAATAGCAGGAGTTGGTAACCTTCTGAAACAGGCAACGTATTTAGCACCCTTTTTCCTCTCAACCTTTTTACCTTCTTCTGTAGCATTTTTCATAATAGAGACACATTTATCTTGTGCTTCCCATTCACTGGATAGTCTCTCAAACAACGGATGACTTTCTAAATGAGAAACCATCCAGTTATGTAAATCTTCAACATCTGTAATTGTATAAACAACACCACCCTCCTTTAGGACATATGCATATTCACTTAATAAAGTATTTGTGACAATTCTAGCCTTATGCTTTCTCTGTTTGAAATGTGGATCTGGAAAACAGAAGAACATCTTAGATAGTTGACCTTTTTGGAAAAAATTTGGTAAGAATTTCATAGCATTACCTCTCAGCACATTAATGTTTTGATAACTTTGTGTCTTTGCGTGGTTATTCCTTAATGCAATGATTCTGTCTTCTACGTAATTAGTAACTTGAACACGAATTTCCATACCAAGAATTAGATCGTTTGGGAATTCTGGGGATAAATCAACCATTAAACCACCAAAACCACAACCAATGTCTGCAATAGTAACCTTCTTTACCATTTGACCAGTAGCTTCATTTACGTAATGTGGATACAGTTTAGCCCAATCCATTTCATCTGGACAACTAGGGTATTCCAACTGATGATCAGAAAAAGGGTTTGAATGAGCTCTCTGACGGTAAAATTTCTTCTTTGGCAAGTCGATCTTTTGAATTTTACCATTAGGATTAATCACACTGCTTTCATCGATTTTAACATGTTTCAACTCTTTACGGTTCTCTTCCTTATTGATACGGTAAGCAAAACGCTTGGTTCCGGGATCTGTACTTAATGGCTTGGCCTTCATGTTAATATTTATTTTATACTTATTATTGTTTTCGTATAGATTGTTATATTCTTTTAGAATAAATATGATATATTTCCAAGATGACTAGCTGAGAAACATAGATCATCGCATCTTTAAATTTCTTAAATTCTACAAATTTTCAAGAAAATTGAAAAATTTTCGCCATCAGTGAAATATTTGCTATGAAAGAGACGTAGAAATGGACGTAATTTAGTACATTCTAATTTTAACGATCCTCGTTTTCTCTTTATATTAATCATTGATGAGTTTATTAATACTATATATACACATAGTTGATTAACCTACTTTAATAAAACTAACTACATGTTTATTTTATAAACTATGGTAATGTAAATATGGTAACGCCGTATTATATACATGGGCAAAAATTCTATGGAAAATCATTAGAAACGTAAAATAAGATTAAATAAATAAATACATGTATAGACTATTAAAGGGATTATTTAAAATTTCAAGAGGATAGGCAAGTAACTTAATTCTAATCTTATAAAGGTGGCCTAAGGTATAAATTAATGACTGGGACAGTTAATTCAGAGCGATATGCCTCTCATTTATCCGAATTTTATCCAATTTTGAATAGCAATGATAAAGGTGGTACGAATGCTAATGAGTTCAATAAAGCTATCGGTACAGAAGAAGAAAATGGGACAAATAATATAGCAAATCAGATAAAAAGACTAAATGTTAGCGGGGTGTCATTGAGTCGTCGTGCTTCTAGTGTGAATTCGAATGTAAGTGCCATCAGTGATTTGCAAACATTTATTACTAAGAGAGATGTAAAAAGAACTAGTGAAGTAATCAATTTACTACATAATAATTCAATGAATTATTCTGCATCTTTAAGACAGTCGTCGCTAAGAGCTGGCGAAATGGCTAGTTCTTTGGAGGATTTGGCTAAGTTGAAGGGGTGCAATGATGATACAGCTGAGAAATTATTAAGTGCTAGTGGTTTGTTTCATTTAATGTCAAATCATGATATAATTATGGCGCAATGTATACAAAATCTAATGGGAAATGAGTTAATTGATGACATCGACGAATTTAACATGAAAAGCAAGCAGTTAGAGAATAAATTTAAAGCTGAAAGTAAAGAACAAAGTATAAAGCTGAAAATGCAAGAAAAACTTAACAATAAGCTATCAAAGCGTAAGATTAGGAATCTTTTGTCATATAGAGAGAGCCTAAATAGTCTCCAAACACAATTAGATCAACTAGAAACACTGAGACATGATTATTTCGTTGAGTCATATTCACTCGTGGAAAGCACCTGCAACAATGTACTTAACAATGTTGCAAGCGTAACAAGAGCACAACTAGATATAAGTGAAAATATAGCCAGAAAGGGATGGTCTGGGGGAGGTTTAGATGACCTACTTATTGGTGTTGGTGACCCATTTAGCAAAGAAGAGGAAGAAGCAGAAGAAGAAGTTGAAGAAGAAGCAGAAGAAGAAACAGAAGTAGAAGCAGAAGTAGAAGCAGAAGGAGAAATGGAGGAACAAGAAAGACGAGGAGAGGAACAAGAAAGACGAGGAGAGGAAGAAGAAGAAATCGGGAAAGATCAGCAACGACAGGATAATGCCATTATAGATGAGAACACTATAGACAACCGAAATTTAGGCCAAGGAGAGGGAGAAACAGCTTTTGAACCTTATAATGAAGGACCAAAATCAAGGCAACATGATCTGACAGTTGAATATGTATCTCCCACAAGGAGAATATTTGGTGCAAATCAATCACCAACCGGTAAGCGCTTCAACTCTGAATTGGATGATAGAGATAAACACGATTACATTAGCGAAGGCCAGCTGGTAGCTCATAATTCTGAAGACATGGACAATGATAATGATACTGAGAATAGCAATGATAATAATAGTGAGTTTGACAATTCATTTTCATTGCCAATAACCAGTAATTCAAATGGAAGTGAAGAAAACTAAACATTTGTAAGAGTTATACAGAATATATACCTATTATTTACACAAATATACCAGCTGAGAGCATATACACTCAGCATAAGACAAGCATGATCGTATGATTTTCATTATGATCGACAATCGTTTTTTCTTTATCTACCAAAATTTGTACCATTTTTTATTCGAATCAGTTGCGTCGTTTGGATGGGAATCCCACTCATTTTTTAAGTTCTGTACATTCCCCGTATCGTTTTTTTTATTCATCATTGGTCTTTCTTTTGCTCTTACAGTTTGCATTGCAAGTTGAGCAATTTCAAAACTCTTTTGTCTTTTTAGTCTACATTGTTCCCAACCAAAAATCGAACCGAACACTAGCCCACCCATTGCCCAATTCGTTGATCTGGTAATATTCTTATTGTACACAAATGTCATTGAACCTAATATTAACATACTTGCAAAACCTACTAAACCCGCATCTCTAAAGCAAGGCATTGAAGTTAGTTTTTCCATTGAAAAATCATCTTTGGATATTGTACTAAATGCTTTCTTTACCATTTCACCATTATCTACTTGTGTATTAGAATCAATATCAAATTTAGGCTTAGTATCTTGTAGCAAGATTTTCTGTCCCCTTGCATAGTTTGTTATTTGCTCAGTATTTTTGTTGCCATCGACGTCGTCGTTTTTGGAGCCCCAAAGTGAAACCATTATTCTGATAAGAACCTAGGCCAGTATAAGTGAATCTTGAAATTCGATGGCTACCTAATTGTTTGCGTGCTATGTTCCATAAATGTCAAACTTAAATCGTCTGCTCCCTTCACAAAGTTCTAACTTTTACAAAACGGAGTTATAAAACCGGGTAAATTTGTACTTAACATTCTACCTTATAATAAAACACTTTAGTTCCTGAAGTAAAACAACATACTCATTCTCAAGATATTATGAGTGTCAGGCACCTGTATTTTATCATAACACATCTTATACTCTCATAAAATTTATATATTGGCTAATGGAATAACGCACTACATGAAAACATGTAATCGTTATGGGTTCCTCCAAGTTGCTTTTAGATAAGTAATCATCATCTACTAATTTCACACGGATGACTACCAACCAATTAAATGGATTGTAATTAATAATGATGAACATTTCTGTTCTGCTATGTAACTACATAATCTTACGCAATAGGCTCAAGCTGATTCGATGATATATGAATTTTTGATTACTTCAGCAGAATTCTTCAAAAAAAAAGAACACTCTGCATACGTATGCAGGTTCCTTTCATTATATTTAATTCTTTCAGTAGTAATCACCACTTTCACAGTTAGACTTTCTTGCATATGAAAAGGAAAACAAAGATAATTTATTACTTTACCTACGGGACTCATATTTCTTGCCACTAATCTCTCAAGTCTTACTAACACACATTCCGATTCTGTTAATTTCCAGCCGGGCTTTTCAGAATATAATTCTTTTCAGTTTCTTTTCTGCTCTTTTTGCTCGAAACTTCAATGCGACTGCGTGTTTTACGAAATTAGAATATAAAAAGAAAACCGGTGTCGTTTGATCATGTACATATATAAAAGTAATGGTTTTTTTGTTATCATTTGACAGTAGTTTTATTACATAGATTGATCACAAAGTTTCAGTTGCCTTAGAGTCTTTTGCCCTCTGTTAACAGTTGTCTATTAACATTATTATTTATTTATTTTTCTCTTTTTTCACATTTTAGTTTAATCTAATCTAATTTAATTATTTATTAATCATTCCATTTCATTTATAGAAGAAAAAAACAACAGCACATAGACGAAAAGGTACTTTTAAATAATGCTATCGTTTAAATCTAATATATCCAAAAAAGCTTTGCAATCAATCTCTGCTGCTAATAATTATGCTACGGCCGCAACCGCGACTGCAACCGCGACTGCGACTCAAACTCCATTAAGTCATGCTACTCAAGATTCTCATTTTGATTATAATGGGTTAATCGAAAATGATTTGAGTAAAAAAAGACAAGATAAGTCTTATAGATACTTTAACAACATCAATAGACTTGCCAAAGAATTCCCATTAGCTCACAGAAAATTGGAAACAGATAAAGTTACCGTATGGTGTTCCAATGATTATTTGGCCCTATCCAAGAACCAACAAGTTATTGACGCTATGAAGAAAACCATCGATAAATATGGTGCTGGTGCAGGTGGTACTAGAAATATTGCAGGTCATAATAAACTGACCTTGAAGCTAGAATCCGAATTAGCTACATTGCACAAGAAAGAAGGTGCATTAGTATTCTCCTCTTGTTTTGTTGCTAACGATGCTGTTTTATCACTTTTGGGCCAAAAAATAAAGGATTTAGTTATCTTTTCAGATGAGTTAAACCATGCCTCCATGATTGTTGGTATTAAACATGCTAATACAAAGAAACATATCTTTAAGCATAATAACTTAGAAGAATTGGAAAATTTGTTAAAATCATACCCAAAATCCCAACCAAAATTAATTGCGTTTGAATCAGTTTATTCTATGGCTGGTTCTGTTGCAGACATCGGCCGTATTTGTGACTTAGCAGAGAAATATGGTGCTTTAACCTTCTTAGATGAAGTTCATGCTGTTGGTTTATACGGTCCTCATGGTGCTGGTGTAGCTGAACACGTTGATTTTGATGTCCATTTAAAGACAGGTATCGCATCCTCAAAGGAATTCAGAACCGTTATGGATCGTGTTGACATGATTACTGGTACCCTAGGTAAGTCATTTGGTACCGTAGGTGGTTATGTTGCAGCATCCGCTAACTTGATTGATTGGTTTAGATCATACGCTCCAGGTTTTATCTTTACTACAACTCTACCACCTGCTGTTATGGCAGGTGCTGCCGAAGCCATTAGATTCCAACGTTCTCATTTAGAATTAAGACAGGATCAACAAAAAAACACTAACTACGTGAAGAATGGATTAAAAGAAATGGGAATTCCTGTGATTCCAAACCCATCACATATCGTTCCAGTATTAATCGGTAACCCAGACTTAGCTAAACAGGCTTCCGACATGTTAATGAACAAGCACAAGATATATGTTCAAGCTATCAATTTCCCAACTGTTTCTCGTGGTACTGAAAGACTAAGAATAACGCCAACTCCAGGTCACACAAATGATTTATCAGATGTGTTATTGAACGCTGTTGATGACGTCTTCAATGAATTACAGTTACCAAGAATCAAGGATTGGGAAAACCAAGGTGGTCTTCTAGGTGTTGGTGAAAGAGGGTTTGTCGAAAAGGCCAACCTATGGACCGAAGAGCAATTATTATTGAATAATTCAGACCTAAATCCAAACGTTTTTGAATCCGTTGCTGATGAAATCGAGGTTTCCAGTGGTGTCAAGTTTTAAAGAAGTTGAAAGGAAAAAATTTATTTGTTACTTCAAACACAGCTAAGTAGATAAAATATAAATAAATGTATACATAATAATAATATCAACAACAAAAGGGATCAAGATATCAAGACGATTAAAATTGGTTTAATTCGTCCTTTAATTGTTCCTTTGATTGCTTGATTTCACTAGTTAATTGATCAACATCAAATTCCTTAGTAGCGTTAGATAAAGGTTCAGTAGCTGGAACGTTTGGTAAAACTTGAGCGGAGGAAGTCTTAGCAGTAGATTCTAATGGAACTTGAGAAGCTAACTTAGCAGTGCTAGAAGTTGGAGCGGCAGAAGAACGTTGTTGGCATTTTTCAACTAAACTCTTTAATGGACCAACCTTTTCTAAATGTGGCTTAATCTTTTGACAGACTAAGTTAGAATATTCAGTAGTCTTTTGCTTAGTTAACTTACAACCTTGTTGAACAGCAGCATCAATTTCCTTTTGGTAGGTCTTGTAGACAATTGGTAGAGTGAAAACAGCTAAATCAACTAAAACTAATAAAGTCCAAAGAGAGAAGATTGAGAATAATTTATGTAATAAGTAAAGGGTTACAGCAGCCTTAAAGGTATTCTTTGGAACACTGGCAAAGACTAACATTCTAACCTTAGCTTGCTTAACTGGTAATTGCTTTAAAAATTCATCAATATGAGGCTTAATCATACCAACAGTGTTTGGACATTCCTTAATACCGTACTTAGTTACTAACCCTTGACCTAAGAAAGCCTTAGAAACAAATTCAATAGTACCTGTAGTTAATAGAATAGTGTAACCAACTCTTAAAAAGAAAGTAATTAAATTAACTTTCTTTAAAATTAGTAAAGCAATTAAAGAACCAAAGAAAATTTTACCAGTTTCAATTGGATTTTTCCATAATAATAAATCACAATCACAATTGCATTTCTTTTTTTGTTCTTGAGTTTGTGTTGGGATAGAAGAAGACATTTTCAATTTCAATTCTATTTAAGTCAATTCAATTGATATGTTTTATATTAATTGTTGAATATTAAAGAAAAAAAACCAAAAATCAAAAACACAACAATGAAACAAATATACTCCTAATTATATTTAAATAATCAACATAAATGAAAAGAAAAAATTTAAGAATTTTAAAATTTGTAATAATGACAAACTTTACACTTTCTTACGACAAGTGGCAAAA
>PPOM03000350.1:178788-223165 GCA_003708925.3 Kazachstania martiniae
AAAAAAAAAAAACATAATAAAAAAGATAGCATTAAAAATAAAACCCGCCATCTAAATATACATAATACATACATAAAATTACTATTTACAATATAAAAAAATGCATTATATTATAATGGTAAAAATAATATACTATGTATGCCATCTATCTTAATTCTTATAACACATACATTATAAAATACTAACAGAAAGTTAGTTATACTACAGTATTCTACTTACTTTACTTACTTTACTTACTTTACTTACTTTACTTACTTTTACCTACTTTAAAGAATGGTCGCTTAAATTTTTATGCCAAATATTATAATCGCCCCTTCTTTTTTATTTCTTTCCTTCCCCTTTGCTATATTCTCTGTTGTACTTTATGGGTGTTTAAATTCATATATATATTTTGGCATTGTATAGTAGGGTAATGTATATGTGATTATAGTATAAACGAGATTGTCTGTTTTGTTAGTATAAGAATTAGAGCTGTTTTTTTTATATAGTGAATGAAGTGTCTGCAGTGTGTGATGTAGTGAGGTAGTTAGATTTTATACGTTAGTATAAGATAAGTCTTTGTTTCTTTCTTTAAGAAAGAAGAAGTTATTGATTTATGTATATGTTGTATTATCTTGGGTATATTTGTGTGTCTGTGTGTCTGTGTGTCTGTGTGTCTGTGTGTGAACAGATCGTAGTTGGTGAGCGTATGTTGTCTTTTTTCCGTCGGGATTGAAAGGTTGCATTGCTTTTCATTGAAAGTAAGTTAGTCATTGAATCAAAGAGTTTTATACGCTAGTTCCATCGCGATTATGGTATGGTATGTGATGTGACTCTATTGATTATATGAACATACATAAATACAACTATATATATATATATATGTAAGCATTAAGTTGCCTTGTGCAGTTGGATTGTGTTTTAGACAGGATAATCAAAAAAATAAGACCATTGAAAATGTTACGTTCTGTTAATAGAGGTTTTCACTCGTCTACTCGTCTGTTTAGAGGACAGAATCTCACAGAAAAGATAGTTCAAGCGTATGCTGTCGATCTACCAGAGAATAAGAAAGTTCATTCTGGAGATTATGTCACCATTAGGCCAGCTCATTGTATGTCTCATGATAACTCCTGGCCTGTTGCTTTGAAGTTCATGGGTCTCGGAGCTTCTAAGATCAAGGATAATAGACAGATTGTTAACACGCTGGATCATGACATACAGAATAAGACAGAGAAGAATTTGACTAAATACAGAAATATAGAGAATTTTGCTAAGAAGCACGGCATTGACTTCTACCCCGCTGGTAGAGGTATTGGCCACCAGATTATGGTTGAAGAGGGTTACGCTTTCCCATTGAATATGACCGTCGCTTCTGACTCACATTCAAACACTTATGGTGGATTAGGGTCCTTGGGTACACCAGTAGTTAGAACCGATGCAGCAGCCATATGGGCTACTGGCCAGACCTGGTGGCAGATTCCGCCTGTAGCTAAGGTGGAATTAAAAGGCCAATTGCCAGCCTCCGTTTCAGGTAAAGATATCATTGTCGCCCTTTGTGGTTTGTTCAATAACGACCAAGTCTTAAATCATGCCATAGAGTTTACAGGGGATTCTTTGCAAACTTTACCTATCGACCAGAGATTAACCATAGCCAATATGACTACCGAATGGGGGGCACTTTCGGGTTTGTTCCCAGTGGATAAAACGCTGATAGACTTCTACAAGAACCGTATGACTATATTAGGTGAAAACCATCCAAGGATAAATTCAAAGACCATAGCTGATTTAGAAGCCAGGGCTCAAGTTATGAAAGCCGATCCGGACGCACAGTATGCTAAGAAGCTAACCATCGATTTATCGACACTGACCCATTACGTTTCGGGTCCAAACTCAGTTAAGATCTCCAACACTGTCAACGACCTGGCTGAACAGGACATTAAAATTAATAAAGCGTACCTGGTTTCATGTACCAACGCTCGTCTGTCCGATTTAAAGGCTGCCGCTGATGTTGTTTGTCCAAGCGGTGACGAATCTAAGGTTAATAAAGTCAATCCAAATGTTGAGTTCTATGTTGGTGCAGCTTCTTCTGAAATTGAGAGTGCGGCTAAAGAGGCAGGAATATGGCAAAGGTTGATGAAAGCGGGCTGTAGACCATTACCTTCCGGCTGTGGGCCATGTATCGGTTTAGGTGCTGGTTTATTAGAGGCAGGTGAAGTCGGTATCAGTGCTACTAACAGAAACTTTAAGGGTAGAATGGGTTCTAAAGACGCTTTAGCCTACCTTGGTTCTCCTGCGGTTGTTGCTGCATCCGCTATTCTGGGTAGAATCGGCTCACCAGAAGAAGTGCTTGGTATCCAACCATTGAAGTTTAATGGTGTCAAAACTTCCACCGAAGATCTATCCACAAGTGGAAAGGTTGAAAGCACATCTGTTTCAGAGACGAATACCAGAGTGGAAATCCTAGAGGGCTTCCCTAGCGAAATCACCGGTGAGTTAGTTTTATGTGATCAAGACAATGTCAACACAGATGGTATCTACCCGGGTAAGTACACATACCAAGATGATGTACCAAAGGAAACTATGGCTAAGGTTTGTATGGAAAACTACGATGCCGATTTTAAGACCAAGGTTCATGATGGTGATATTATTATCAGTGGTTTTAATTTTGGTACCGGTTCCTCAAGAGAACAAGCAGCCACCTCATTATTGGCCAAGGGTGTTAAGTTAGTTGTTGCAGGTTCGTTTAGTAACACTTTCTCTAGAAATTCAATTAACAACGCCTTACTGACTTTGGAGATTCCTCAATTAATTGAAAAATTGCGTAGTAAATTTAAAGACGCGCCAACTGAGCTAACTAGAAGAACAAACTGGTTCTTGAAATGGGATGTTGCTAACGCCAAAGTTATTGTCACCGATGGTTCTTTGGATGGAAAGGTCATTCTCGAGGAAAAGGTTGGTGAACTTGGTAAGAATTTGCAAGAAATTATTGTGAAGGGAGGCCTTGAAGGCTGGATTAAGTCTCAGTTATAAGCTGAATTTATAACGGGTGCAGCATGGAAAAAGTTCCGGCATTTATTTGTTAATCAATTATTTATTTATTTATTTATTTATTTATCATCTGTAGATTATCTCATTCATATCCTTTCATGAAAATGCCATATTGAAATTTGAAATTTGAAAATAATGAGATTTTAAAAATATTCATTATATATTGGATGCGTAACAATTGTGCAAGAGAAAAGTACCAAGAAATATAACGTCGTAAGATGGACACTTATACACGCATAGTAACAAGTAATGTGTTTTCAACTCTATCGTTGCAAGTAACTAAATATCCCAAAACTCTATTCCATTGGGAAAAACTAATAAACCATTTAATTTCACAAGCATCGCCGATCAATAAATCTCTAGACCCAAGAATACATGAATTAATATCAAGTTCTTACTCATCGATGTTATTTAATTTTCCATTTCTAGAAAACTATTATATAGACTATGCTTTGTTTGAATATAAATTAGGTAATATTTCAACCATGCATAAGATCTTTAGAAGAGGCTTGCAAGCATTTGATCAAAAGTCCTTACTTCTGTGGGTCTCATACCTAAAAATATGCAATGAAATAGTAATTGATAATAAACAGTTGTTTAAGAAATACGAGTCTGCAGAGCACCATGTTGGGCTACATTATTTTGCTGGTGAATTTTGGCAGTTATATTTGGAGCAAGTTAAAGAGAGATGCAAAACCAAGAATAGATATTTTATTATTCTGAGAAAAGTTTTGGAAATCCCTTTATATAGCTTTAGTAAATTTTATGCATTATGGCTACATGAAGTTGAGGAAATTAAAGATCTATCTGAGTTAGCATATATAGCATCAAAAGAGGATTTGAAAAAGAAATTGAAGATTGATACTTGTTACAAAGGTAGAAGAGGGCCATATCTATTGGAAGCAAAAAAATCCATCAGAAAATTTACGAAAGAATTGTATTTGGTAACACAGTATCAAACACTAGAGTTATACAATCTCTATGAATCAAAAATAACGACACATTATTATATTTCAACAGAGGCACTGATCACTTCAAAAGAGATACGTACCTGGGAACAATACTTGGACTACGTGATTAATATGGATAATGAAACTTCTACTTACATACTTTTTCACAGAGCAATGATTCCATTGGCACATTATGAATTAGTCTGGATCAAGTTTGCGACATGGTTGATTGATAGAAAAGAAAACTATTTAGATGCCAAAAATATACTAGTGAAAGGATTAAGATTTTCGTTAAAGAAAGCTAATATTTTAAAACTCCTATATTCTACGCTGGTCAAGCTTGGAGATTATGACAACTTAGAGTCGTTACTTAGTGAAATAGAGGAATCATTTAGTAGCAATATCGAGGAGTCTGAAGATTTCGAATTATTTTGGGATTATATCCAATACTACATATTTTTGAAAAATTCCGTAAAGCAAAGTAGATATACAAGTGTCGAATTACAACCATTACTTCCAGCCTTAGCTTTGGAAAAGATAAAAAAAAGGTTAGATTATGCTGAAAAAAAGAAAGGACAAGAAGAAGTCATCTCCAGTATGATTCAGCTACAGACTAAAGATAATACCAAAATAATAGAAGAGGAAATCTTCAAGCATTTGATAGATCAACAGATTCCTTTTTACTTAGAAAATGGTAAATTTTGGTCCTTGTATTGCTATCTAATATATTTTGATCCTGCAAGATCCTATCTAGAAAAGAGAACCTACATTATCAACAGTGTATGGAACCTGATCAAACCAAACCAGAATATCTATGAGTCTCTATTAGCCTTTTGTGAATCATATCTACCTGAAGATGTCGAGCAACTGATTGAACTTTTTGATATTTAGCATCATTCCTTTGTCATCAATATCTTAACCATCGTTATTCCTATCAACTATTATTTATATTCATTTATGAGATGTATCATTACTTCATTCACACTGTATATACATTATACAAAAAAAATGTGTAATATATATTATTGAATCTTATTTAATCATTTCAAGAGTTAATCTTAAGATTGTATGCCTGGTATCCTTCTGTCATCAATGTTTTCTTAGCAATCTCGATATCTGTATTAATATCATTGATCAAAGCTTCTTTAGTTGTGTAATCCAGTTCTGGCCTTATGTAACCTAAAATATTAAACTTAACTTGTGCACCATAGAAATTGGTTGTGAAATTGTGGATAATATGTAATTCAACAGTCTTGAAGTCATTGCCATAGAATGGATTCTTACCAATAGAAAGAACCACTGGCAAAATGCCAAGATCACCATTCTCTACACTCAAAAATTTACCATAATTATAGGTGACATCCCTACCATCCTTTCTGTTTACAACAGTAGAATCATTCTCCAAGGATCTTAGACTTGCAAATCCAAAGTAGACACCATAATCAAGTTTACTGATTTCAACCGGCAATTGTTCATTAAGAACATTAGCTGTCGGAATACCCAATTCAGCAGAACCACGACCAAACCCACAAACAATGTCACAGTATCCTGTTTCAATGGGGAATGGTTTCTCTGGATTTTCTGGGATCGGTACATCAAATTTTCTCAATGTCATATTTAGCTATATACCTAATAATAGTAGTGTTTCGGAAGTGCTGTTTAATATGTATCGCAATGTAGCTATAGTTGTAATATATTAACTGCCTACTATTATGAGTTCCAACAACTAGAACGATACCCAGGTTATAATAAGGTTTACTTATATTGTATTTGAATGTCTATCAATACTTCAATGTATATTTTTCAATTTTTTTTTTTCATTCTACCTAAATTTTCTTGCCATACATTGTGCGATAATCTCTAAAAGCATCTCTTGATATTAGTAACTCTGTTGGTTACATGTCTAGTACATCGATGAGCATGACTTAGTAGGCTTTAAGGTTACTAATAAATCGATAAATGTCAATGGAGAAATATATTATACCAACAGATAATGACCGCTTCCCCGTATGGGTTAAAATTTCAAAACTGGTTCCATCTTAGTCATAGAAATTACCTAGTAAGTCCTATTAAAAACAAAGCTTTTTCGAGCATATAGCTTAGCTCACTAAGAAAAGAATACTAACTGAGTGTTTGTATTATCCATTTGTAGTTTTTGATTTGTTGGCTAAATTTCATATATGAACTAAACTAGTGATTTTTTCAGTTCGAACGAAAAAGCCCGAATTTTAAGAAAGTAGGGAACTTGATTGAAATTTAAACATAATCGAGATTACAAAAGAATTATAACCAAGGCGAATATAATTTCCATTTTGTGTGCTAGCCAAAAGTTTTCATTGGGTTAAAGTCTTTGTAGATATTGATCAAATTAAGTATGCAAAAAATCTGTTATAAACCATGCATAAGGTTATTTACAAGTTCATCTTTGAGCAATAAATCGGCATGTTCATTAGTTAAACCGGTTCATCATTTGGTAAAAATTGATAAGGCAAAGTTATCACCTAGATTCCCAGGACTAAAATATGATAAAGAAGACATTAGATCACCAGGCTACAGACCAGAAAACACTTGTCAAGATAGATTAAAAGAACACTACTATAATACAATACAATCTGACTTGTTACTAATTAATTATGAGCACAATGCAAAAGTGAAAAAAGGTTTGAAGAAAAGAGAATGGGAGGGTGAATCTACATATCATGTTAATAGACCCTTAAGGAAACCAAGAGGTACAAAAGCACAATTGCCAGATATTCACCCTACAAAGTGGGATAATATTCCCGAAATAAAGAATGTTGTGCTCAATTGTTATGTTAGAGAAGCAAGAGAAAATGAAATGCTAGCTATAAGCGCAGGGTTGCAATTACAACAGATTACAAATTGTAAGCCATCAGTTGTATACTCAAAGTCTGATGTACCCACATGGAAAATTAGAAAGGGCCACCAAATGGGTGCTAAAGTAGTATTAACAGGTCATGAAATGTCCCAATTTTTAACAACATTGACAGAGATTGTCTTGCCAAGAATAAGAGAATATAAAGGTATTAAAAGTTCTTCTGGTGATGGGTTTGGGAGTATATCCTTTGGTTTAACAGATTTAGATGTTAAATTTTTCCCGGAGATTGATTCAAACCAGGATGCATGGCCAAAAACATTCGGTATGAACATTACTCTAAACACGACTGCACAAACAGATGAACAAGCCCAATCCTTAATTAGCGCTCACCAATTCCCTTTTACCTCTGTCAGACCAAGCAAAGATCTGCAGGCCTAGTAATTTAACTAAGTATTTCTGTAAATATTAATCTGTAAAAAGATTATTTCTATTTTATCAAGTGTAACTGCCCATGTATCAAAATACGTAAGTGTTATAATAAACGTGTTATGTATTTTTGTTATTTTAACATCGTAAATAGTATATTAATTTGTATATTTAAAAAACAGTGTTATTCACTCCTGCCAATAGTCGCATTATATAGTAATATATAAATCTTGACCAAAGTATTAGACATGGGTTAGGTTTACTTTGTTTGATTGTTTGGCAATTAATGCGACTCTGTCACCTAAGGATAGTGCCAAACCTTGACCCTTGGAACGTATACGGACATAACCAATAATATTGCCATTTGATGGATCCTTTTCGATACACAAATTAGCTAACGCGTCTTCACCAAAGGAAGATCTGGCGTATAAGTTACAACTTAAGAACCTACAATCTTCTTCACCTAGAGATTCGTTTGGAGTAAGTACATTCATATTTGTACCCTTAGCTAATTCCTCCATATAAGCATGTAAAGAAGGTAGTTGGGATTTAACAGAAATCTTATTTTCCCATTCAAATTCGTTCCACATAGTACGGAAACGTTCATCATTGGTATGTGCAGGTTTGATGTAATCCATAATATCTACGTGAACGTCATTTAAAATAACATAGCGTGCATCCTCACCATGAGCACCATCGTAAATAATGTTACCGAAGATGACACCAGTGTCAGCAGAAGAAACTTTAACTGTGATGGTCAGCCTATGGAAGCCATGAGGAACAACATTTGTGCTTGATGGATTATCGATAATTTTTAAATCACCTAGTGTAGCAAATTGAACGTGTAGATTCTTTAATGTATCAGTGGTTTGGTTTACCAGTAATACATCCAAGACAACATCGAATTGATTATTAGTGATATACGCTTCAGCATAAACAGGATCCGAGAACCCAGTTAATGGAATAATCTTCTTTAACTTAGAATCAAGAACCTTAGAGTTTAATTTGATATCATTACCTGTCATAGCTAATTCTAGATCTTCTTCTATACTATCCTTTTGAACAGCTCCAGAATCGGAGTTATTGAACTGTCTGAAACATATAGCCTTTTCAATAGTTTCAGCATTTTCGTTCACATTTCTTGCTGATTTCTTTAGCTTATTTGTTTTTGACAGAGAGACTTGCTTTTTAAAAGAAGATTTTGTTGCATCTAAGAATGTGGCGCTCAATAATTTTCTTTCTGCAGAGTCTTCTTTTGGATTCGATTCATCCATTAAAATTGAAACAGCAGTTAAAAGTCTATCAGAAGAATCCTCATCAATTTTTCTTTCGACTAAAGAACTTTGTCCTACTCTAACAATACTCACTAAAATTAACAAACCTTCTGCTTTTAGTGCATTGCAAACGTCAGAATCGGTAGACACTTTCTCAAATTTCAAGACAAGTTTTACAATTGTATTGGAAAGGATGGAACTAGTATAGAAATCACCATTTAAAATAAAACGACGCAATGGAGGTCTACTTTCTTTTTCATCATGACTTATTTTTTTGTTAACCAAGCCACTACCGAAGGCACTTTCTGTAGCATAAGTACCATCCGGTAAAATAACTGGACCTGTTGGTTTCTTTTCGTCATCATTGATAGTTTCCTCCTTATCTTCCTGTATTTGAGTTAGCTTCTTTACCTCAGATTGTAAAATTGGAACCTCGCCTACACTTGAACGAATATGCTTCCATGAAGATTGGATTTCTTCCACTGTTTCAGAGTATTCACCTAGAATCCATAGCGCACCACGATAAGCCTTGGCTGACTTAATACGATCCATAGCATTAACTAAGTGATTTAAGATGTCAGACCTCAACTGGGGATATTTTTCAATTACTTCTTTGACAAAAGAAATCACTCCACTGGCAGCAATGGAATTCAAATTGTCAATAAAGTCCAGTAATAATGAAACGACGCTACCAGCCATTTCGATGAATTTGATAGCAACAGAACGGATTGTCTTGATCAATAGCTGTCTGTACTTCATAGTATTTTCCTTGCTACTGTCGTTAACAGTCACCTGCAACTCTTTTTTTAATAATTGAACAACATCTTCAGCATTTTTAGAACTAACTAGGTCCATGGAAATATCTAAAGCTTTAGAGCGAACATCAATGTCTTCGGTTTTTAAGATTCTTAGAATATCCAAAGTCAATTCTTCAAGTGCTCCTGAATTATTACTGTTGATTTCTTGAATTCTATCTAAAACAATTAATTTAATATTATTGTCAGAGACCTTGATGGCTAAATCAATTAATCTAGAAGCCGCCGTAATCAAGATAGCCCTATTGGAGGTCAAAACAGATAATGTAATTGCTGTTTCAAAAATTACTTCATTAGACTTTGTAGAAGATAATAGCTCTACTAATAGGTCGATATATTGTGCCTTTAATGAAGGGGTCTGTGTAGCGTCCTTTCTAATAAATTGGACAAACATTTCTTGCAATAGCGGATCTAATTCTTCAATCTTGGCAATGTTTTCTTCGAGGTATCCTAATGCTGCTTCACGATCTAATTCAGCAACACCTAAGAAGGCATTTCTTTTACAGATAGGATCTGTTTCAGCAGTTAAGAAGGTAGAAATAATTTCCTTAGCGTCTGGTAATAGATGTTCACTAACCTTATAAATAGAAAGTACTGCTAAAATAGCATACTTACGGACATAGGCGTGACGGTACTCTAAACAAGCTAGTACGGATGGGACCATTTGTTCTAGTAGTTCAGCCTCTTTCAACTTAGTCAAGAACCTTAATGTATTACCTCTGATATATTCATTAGGATGCTGTAAATCATGTTGAATTGCATTACAAACTAAAATCATTTCATGTCTTAATTTACCATCGGATTCTAATTTTGGGACAATTTCCCAGTAGAAATATAACAACTTCTTCAGTTTCTTGTTTTTTGATGGCATAACAAACCTAATTATGTGCATCAATAACTCAGGCATTGGGTTACCATCTAGCATAGTAACAAGGATTGACTTCATTGTAGCAATCTTTTCATTGTCGGAACCTTTTTCCAAAGCCTTTTGGAAATCGGTAACTGTGTTACTCTCGCCATTTGAAGAGGGGTCAAATACCAAAGTATAAGCAGGGTTTTTACCACTCATTTTTACACTTCAAACTTAAAGTTGTTGTTTAAAGAAGAATTGAGTATTCTAAATATGATACAAAACTTAAACTTCACCAAATTTCAGTATCTTAGTTGTTATTTTTGATGTACTGATCGAAAACCTGAAATTTCAAGAACACGCTAATTTAGGAAAATCTGGTGAAAAACATCAAGAACTACGACACGCTTAGTTATTCGTTCAGAGTTATTAAATATTAATGTTATTATGAATTTATGAACGGGTCTATAATTGGTTTAATTCACAAACACCAGTGCGTCCTTGTGAAGTAGTGTTACAACAAAATTATGTATTATTTATTATGCATATGGACGTTGAGTTGACCACGTTATTTAATTTTAGCCAAATTCGATATCTAATCTGAATCTGAATCAGGGTTTGCAATATGTAATCCGCCATTCGATAGGTGATTTTCTAGTAGGGAATTATGTGTACTACCAATCGAGTCTGTGCTTTGCACCGATGATATTTTGTCCCTATTTTCCTCACCTTGTATGTAGTCATCAATAGAAATATTCTGTGGAAGTTTCTGCTTGTTTACGTAGCCCGCTTCTAAGGTACCACTTCTAAATCTATTTTGGGACCTGGTAAAGTAGCTTACTACAGTATCACTTCTATTGATTTCCTTAGCCTTCTTTTGCCCATGATCTCTCTTTTCTCGTAGTGGAGCCATAGCATCATCACTATTATATGCTTCATCACCAGGGATATCGTTCAAAAAGTCATCAGAATGATCTGATATGTTTTCCAAACCATGTGGATTATTTTCTTTGTTGAGCAGTCTATGAAATTCCTTCGTATGATCGATAGATGTATTGCCAAAAGTTAAGCCTGGAATAGTATCATTCTTTGGTTCCTCATTAGTGGTTTCTAGAGATAATAGTTTTTGTTTCATCCTACCATGTTTAATACCAATCTGTTTAGAACTAGTTCTGATACGAACCTTGACATTTTTTGGTTGAATCACATTATTCTTCTGCTTCAAAGATAATGGTAAATTAGGTGGAGCCTGTAGAAAATTTGAGGTTTTATAGTATTTTAATCTCAATTCCTCTACATAGCTTGAAACTAATCGAACGGGTTTCTCTCGCTTTGGAGACGTAACCGATGTCGAATTACTCTTAACATTCGACAGTGTTGTTGTTTCAGCGGCTGGAGTTTCATTAGTTTCTCTTGTTGTTAATGATACTAACGAACGATTCCCTTTGCGGTCATATGGGACAGAATCCACGTAGCTAGAAATAGCTGAGTCTAAATCATTATTTATATCATCCTTTGATGTATTCATGGCTCCCAGTGCACTACTGTCATAAGCAGGTATATCATAATACGAACTGTCCTGACTTAAAAGATTTTCTTTTGCATGGTTTGAAATAGAACCATCTGACATTTCTGATGTTTCCAAAGTTTTTTCAACTTCTTTTTTGCATTCAAATGTTTGGTTATGGTTTTCTTCATCATCTTCTTCATTCTCCGCCTCTTCATTAAGAAAGAAAGTAGGATGATCTTCATTTGCAATTCTAAACGTTCTACGAGGTTCAAGATCGAAAGCATCATCCTCATTAATATGAACTTCGACATTATCATCATACTTACCAGATTCAGTTTCATAATGTTTATCAACATTTAATACTTCTGGTATATGCAAACATGGTGCTTCCTCAACAATAGTAAGCTTATCTATGTTATTTTGTAAATCACTGGCACTCACAGTTGAACTGGTAGTCTTGTTGGTATCGATGTTGTTGTAAAACGGATTGGTATTTTTACGTGCAGGTTCTACTAACCTTTCAATGCTCTCATCTCTAGTTACAGGTAAGGAGAATTGATGGCCTATCTCAGAAACTTCTTTTTCAATATCCCCTTCCACCTCATCAGACTTTGAAAAAGAAAACTCATCCTCCGTAGATTCTGTTTCATCTATATCAGTATCATATTTAATAGTTCCTGCTTTAATCGAATCCTTGCTTTGTGATATTACTGAAAAATTATTGTTCACTTCATTGTTATGGGAATTTTTATTACCTTTGTTATCGTCAGTTATTCCAGATATAATCATTGGCTCCGAACCAACATCAAGTGGGCTCATAAACAATAATGAGCTTTCAGCACTAATTATATCATCATCTGAATTTAATCTAGTGTCCTGTATAAGGGGCTTAATCGGAGATTCATTTGGGCTCTCTAATATTGGTGGCGACTTAGCTTTGTGTTCTTGAATATAATTCTCAATATCATCAACTAAGACTTCAGCATCTGATCTCTGCCTTCTATGCTGTGGACCATCTCCTTTCTTGTTTATTTCATTGATAGTAAGAGGTTCAATATCTTGGCTGATCGGTAAAACAGAAGGTGGTGTTGAACCTTTTTCCAAAGTTTTCTTTAAACTATCAATATCTAAAGGAGGTGGTGGACGCCTTGTCCTATTCGTGTTCGGCTTTGAAAGGGTACGGTCAACTTCTGTTGGTGCATGAAAAGACGGTGCTGATTCTGCTACAGGTGTCATTGCTATAGTTTCATCCTTCATTCCATCATTTATTTTCTTATCTACTTTGTTCTCTCTTCTGGTAGTACTAGAAGCTGACACGCTCCTGTGTTTTGTTGTTGAACTAATAGCCTTCTCATTTAACGGTTTCTTTGATAACGGTTTCTGGGAACTTCTTGTTCTTGTCTTTTCGGTGGTAGAAGTCGATGAAGGATTAGTTGATGTGTTCGAATCTGAACCAAACAAAAAAAACGACCTTCGTTTACTCCTTGAGCCTGTACCACTTCCAAACATAATTTATGCAATCAGTACACTGTTGGATATACCTGCTTATGATTTAGTAAAAAACCTCTGTCCTTATAAAAGGATGGGGTTCATACAAATACCGTCCAGTCAACATAATATTTTTTCAATAAAACGGGATGATCATCGAAAACAATGTTTTTAATTTCTAACGATACTAAAACCTAGAAATAGTTATATAATGCAGAATAGAATATAGTAGAGTCTACGTAGATGAAATTATCTCTAAGATAAGTTGTAATGCTTTAATCATATACTCACTAACACCACCAATACTAATTGTTCGAATTGTCCCAGGATGTGGAGAGTTTAGAATGGAGGTATACTTTTCAAGACTTAACGATTTAAACCATGGCTCGGATTCACTTACATTGTTTAGATGTAGAACAACTATATTACAATTTGTCTGGGATCTTAGATCATTGAGCTTTTCGTAAATCATATCCAAGCATGCACCTCTAGGACACTTGATATAAGTCTTAAATATTTGATATGGTGATTTTGTCTTCACCACATCCATTGACGCCTTTACACTTGCCATACAATGTTCTTTGATTTGCTCTTGACTCAAAAATGTTTTTCTTGCCTCATTTTGGAGAGGGTTGCTAAATCTTGAATTAGTCGATGTCATATTTTGGTTTGTTCTATTCTGAGAGTGGTTACTACTATCTCCCATCTGTCCAGTATTTGAATCTAATGACGGTTTAATTGATGAAGAGGTAGATGGATTGTTGTATTTGTCTAGTTCCTCGATATAATTCATGATGTTGACATTGGTCTTTTGAATTAAGGGCCTATTTAGCTTAGATATGTAAGACAAATCCAACAAAGTCTTTCCTATAAATGGAAGTTCCATAATACTTGTAGACACATTATTATAGTGGGCTTTCAATGCAATCATAAAATGTTTTTCTATTTGCTTTTGACATTTAGGGAATTTTATTCTTAAAAGGAAGTTAGCAGTGTCCTTGAAGAGGTGGGTAAGACTTTCATTTTTTAAAAGCTCAATTCTATATTGTTGAAACGTGGAAACCTTCCCAACTTTTGATTCGGTTATCTTTAATGGCCAATCGTCATATATATCATGATTCCTTTCGATAATGCAATTGTTAGGTAAAAAGAAATTTCCAGATATATGCAAATCCTTTTGTATTTTGAAGAAGTCTGTTGTATAAGACTGTGACCATTTCTTGTGTTGATAAGTAAAGATTATTGAAAAAATTAAACAACAATCTAATATTGAAAAATTTTTAAGTGAAATGAAATTAACTGATCCCTTTGAGACATAGCTAACTTTTTCTTCATCCACATATTTATGTAAAACTTCCATTAGACTCTCTATCTTACTAGTTTCTTTCTCTTCGAAAAGTACAAACATTCTACTGTTTTTGATGGGCTTTATAGCATTAGGATTAGACTTCCTTACTCGATCTAAATTCTTCCATATATCCTGTGATTCAAACAACTCTTGATTATTATATCGTTTATACCTCTTACCTCCAAACTGTGCTGGTCCATCTATAGAATAAGGTCTCTTTTTTGTAGACATTTCTTCGTTATTTCCTTTGTTTTAGATTTCCTTGTTAAGGTTGATTAAAAATATTCTTGCATTAAATATCTTAATCATCTACATTTCCTGAAATAATTTGAGAGCTGTCGCAGTCAGAAAAAAACGAAAAACTCTGATCTTGGCAGTAAAGAAGAACTAATGTATAGAGATCTATATATGTTTGTATTTATGTTTCTTAGTTGCATAATCTTAATCTTTGATTTTAATTTATTCTTGAGTATATATAATATACATAAAAGACAATCAACTATTTTCCTAAATGAAATAGTTTGATATCTAATGTGGTTTTGTTTCTAGTTATGATTTGATTTCTATTTGTTATACTTTTTTAATATAATTTGCTTGCATGTTTGAAAAACTCCCATGAAAAGAATACACTTATAAAGCTTCAACTTCCTTTACTATTTCGTTGAAAGAATCCTTGTATTCCTCTTCTTTACCCTTGGAGTCCTTCTTCTTATTAGAACCTGGAACGATGAAAACAACAGAAGTTGGTCTTTTGGTGGCACCAGCAGACCCTAGATCTTGCTTTGATGGAACAAAAATGTATGGGACAGAGTTGTCTTCACATAAGACTGGTAAATGAGAAATAACATCAGCTGGGTAAATATCACCAGCAATGATAACTAAACCTTTTTCACCCTTTCTTAAAGCCTTAACAACTTCCTTAACACCTCTCTTGACATTTTTAGCCTTAGATGCTTTTTTAACAGTCTTTAAGATTTTCTTATTCAATTTCTTAGAAGCTAATGGTTTAGCTAATGGTAAGACTGCTGGCATTCTAGCTTCGTAGTTATCTTCCGATTTCGATTCCTTATTTTCCTTGGCCATTTTGTTCAGTTTATGTAATTAATTTGATATGGTATATAAGTTATGTTACAACCAATAATAATACGATACAATCTATATTAATCAATACTAATTGACTACATCAACTATTATATTAAATGAAAATTTCTACATCTAACAAAGCTCATCGGGCAATGCAAAAGTGAATTTTTTTGGAAAATTTTCAGTGAAATAAGGATCACTTAAAACGATAAATATAAAAATGGAACTCTCAAATACGTTACCCTGAGCAAGTAACAGATATTTCACCAAGACGACTTGCATGTTAAAATAGTAATAAGTTAAGAGCAACAAACAGTTCAAATGATGAAGAGAAGATTTTATTGCGGTAATATAGACCTGAACATCCGTATTAATGCTGTTGTCGCAAAAGGAATCTAAAATAATACTACTGAGATAGAGTCTTTAATTCACTCACCGTTTAAGATGAAATACAAAATGAAATAAAATATATATAATAGTTGGAGCAACAAAAAAGATCAATTTGTAAATTATCTCTATCTATATATAGCTTTGTTTGAATGTCCCTCACAATATTTAACAAAAATAATTTTTGTTGACCTTGACCTTAAACTTGTTTGTAAGGAAAGATCCACGTCACAATTGGTGTCTCTTTTTCGTTGTTTCTTCCATCTTACATATGTAGATATAAGTAATAGTAAAACAAGATTATCATAAGACAAGTTGAGGTTATACGAATTCTACTAAGATATATCAGTGAAAACGAAAAAAAGTTATTAAAAGATAAAATACTGACACTTATCAGTCAGAAGAAGTGATAATGAAAAGAAAGAATGTTTTAAAAAGAAAGACAACCACAAGTATCTAGATGCGAGGAATGGCATTATATATAAACACATGATTATAAGATCACAAAGAACTAGAATAGTTGATTATTTGTATACTTACTATGTGAGAAAAACAGAATTCCAGATCCTGACAACTTAAGTAAAGACTTAATAATAAGCATGAGTTTTGAAACATTTAATACTGAATCATTAAAGGTTCAACAATATCCTCATATTATTATTCCCACACTTTGATTATAGATGGTTAAATAAAATATCATATTCTCTATTCCAAAAAATAAACAATACTCAGACAAGGAAAACAATTAAGTACTCTCGGTAGCCAAGTTGGTTTAAGGCGCAAGACTGTAATTTAATACGAAATCTTGAGATCGGGCGTTCGACTCGCCCCCGGGAGAATTTTTAACTGAATGTTACATTTTTTTTAATGTTTTGTAGCTGTAATATATTTTTTTGTGATATTTATTTGTTTATCTGTTTTAAACTTTTTGGACAGGACTTCGGTACTACGAACTGATAGTGTCAACAAAAATATAAAATAAAGATACGAGATAAGTTAATCCTTGATATAATATATAATGTTATAGACATAGTATCTTTCTGTTTTCTTTTTTTCCATAGAAACATTATATATTTTCCATTCAGTTTAGAAGTTGAATATTGCCTTAGATTAAGAGATTTCATATGAATTGGACAGAAAAGGTTGCTAAGAAGAGGAAACAACTTCATGATAAGATACCAACCAATTGGCTATTAGATGAAGCAACTATTACTAAACTCAAAATTGATAAGACGGGTTTAATTGACAATATTGATTCTATTTTACCCTCTGAAGAAAATGCTATTACCCATTCTACTCTATTAGAACTAAAGGAGAGTATTACTTTAAAACAAGTTAGTTGTTACGACGTGGCTTATGCATTTTGTCACAGGGCTGCTTTAATTCACCAAATTGTCAATTGTTTAACAGAGATATTATTTGATGAAGCATTAATTTATGCTAAATCACTAGATGAAAATCGGCCTGATTCATTACCATCACTGTATGGTATTCCAATCTCTTTGAAGGATCAATGCAATGTGGCCGGTGTTGATACAACACTAGGTTATGTTGCTAGAGCATTCCACCCAAAAACAGAAGATAATGAAGCTCTTATTGTTAAACTTTTAAGAGAAGCCGGTGCAGTCATCTATGTTAAGACTACTGTTCCTCCATCAATGATGGCTACAGTAACTAACTCCAATTTATTTGGCTATTCCTATAATAGCATCAATCAAGAGTTTTCTACTGGTGGTTCTTCTGGTGGTGAAGGTGCATTAATTGGTGCATTAGGCTCTGTTTTAGGGTTAGGCACTGATATTGGTGGCAGTATTAGAATTCCCTCTAGTTATCATGGCCTTGTAGGACTTAGACCCAGTACTGGTAAAGTTCCCTATTTAAACATTGAGACATCTTATGAAGGAAGGGAGGTAATTCCCAGTGTATGTGGTCCACTTGCCAGAAATATGGAGGACTTGAGGTATTTTATGAAACTTGTAGCAACAGAATTTAAACCATGGATGCACGATATCAAATGTAAACCTTTTACGTTTGATGACAAAGACAACCACTTTAGGAAAGAATATAAAGTTGGTATCTGGTATGGTGATGGTGTTATTACTCCACCTCCCAGTGACATTAGAGCATTGAAGTTATGCGAAAAAATCATTAACAATACACCCGGTTTTAAAGCAGTAGAATGGAACCCTCCTATAGAGTTAAATGATGAAATATTCAAGTTAGCCTTCGAAGTTGATATTGCTGATGCGGGTACGGAAATTCGGAAGGAATTTGCAAACTCTGGTGAACCAATGTTGGAAATGTTAAAGATAAATTTACGAAAGCCGGAAGAACAATACGCCGTCAATCAGTGGTGGGATGTATCAAGAAGAGTTTACGAAGCACAGCTAAAATATAGAGAATATTACAATTCATTAGGTGACAATAAACCAATGGTTATTATTTCACCTTCCACGTTAAATGCTGTTAAACCAGATGACATGTTATTTGGTTCTCTAAGGTATATTCTTTTTGTAAACCTGCTAGATTTACCTTCGTTAGAGATACCTGTAACCAGTATCGACCTTCGTGTTGATGGTCCTCAAGATATTTCCAAAGCCCTGAATGATGAGGATAAAAATATCATGAAATATTGGAATTCGTTAGTTGATTCAGGTGAGATCCAAGATTTCCCAGTTGGCTTGCAAATATTAAGTCCAATTTTCGATGACAATGAAGTTTGTAAGTTTGGTTCCTGGCTACTGGAACAACTGGATTAGATATAAACAGAATATTAATTATGTTATGTATATTAAATGAAAAAGTACTGTATAGAAGATATCAGTGTATTATTTGATCCATTTTTTCATTCCCTATTTCGTATTTAATCTTAATGGTCTTATCAAAATCATTATGTTTAGTGGGATTATTGTCCATAACATACTTGTATAATTCTTGTACGATATTTTTCTCCTCATCGTCACCAATAAAAGTAAATGCAGAACCTGATTTTCCAGCACGACCTGTTCTACCAATTCTGTGTATATAGTCTTCAAACATTTTAGCCATATGGAAATTGATCACCAATTCAACGTTTGGAATATCTAAACCTCTTGCAGCTACATTGGTTGCAATTAATACTTGAACTTTCCCTGTTCTTAGTAGATTTAAAGAGTGCTCTCTCTGTTCTTGATTTTTTGACCCATGCAGTGTTGTTACCTTGTAGTGTGTTTCATGCTGAAATTTTTGAGCAAGCCAATCAGCAGTTCTCTTGTAATTGATGAATACAATGATTGGACCATTGTAATAACCTATAACTTCAATCATTTTCTTAAATCTTTGGTCATCTGTTGAAGAATATACCACAGTCTGTTTGATTTCTGGTTGATTGTTATTACCTGAATCGACTGTCACATATACAGGGTTTCTCAGATATCCGTTTACAATCCGTTCAATACTCGGAACCATAGTAGCAGTAAACATCATCACTTGTCTCTTGCTGCTGCTGCTAATAGTTTCCACTTCGATTTTATTCAGGATGCTTGTTAATTGATCCTCAAAACCGAAATCTACCATTTCATCAGCCTCATCCAATACTAGGGTTTGCAAGTTTGTAATTGGTAAGATATTGTTTTCCAAACAATCTATTAACCTTCCTGGCGTAGCAACTAATATATCACAGCCACTGGAAACGTTGGCAGTAATTTCTTCGATGGAATGGCCACCCACAATGGAAGCCACAGTACAGTCTTGATTTTTCCAGCATTTTATAATCTTTTGTGCTTCATTCTCAATCTGCTGTGCTAGTTCTCTTGTTGGTGCTAAAATTAATGCCTTCGGACCCTCTAAAATTTTAATAGACCTGGGTCTCACTCCATTTTGGAATAGATTAATAAAAATTGGAAGCAAGAAAGCTAATGTTTTACCGGACCCCGTCGCAGACACACCTAAGAAATCTTTTTTTTTTATGGCGTTTGGGATGGTAACTCTCTGAATTGGTGTTGGATCTGCGAAATGCAAATCATCTGTAATAATTCGAAGCAGTTCATCTGGTATAATTTTTAATTCATTCCAATTACGTAATGGCATTACGCTGCTGCTTCCTTTTGTTGTAATATGAAAATCAGCTTTCATGGTTCTCCAATCCCTATCATTCATCTCATTTAAAGTCTTTTCAGACCAATGTTTTCCAAGGTAAGCCTTCTCAAACTCATCATGTTTCTGCTGTTGATTGGACTTAATCAAATCACCCACAGATATACTTGTAATTGGGTTATAATTAGATAAGGTATCGTCTCCATCATTCCATTTGAATTGAAATTTTGATTTTTTGGAAGCCTGACGATGCTGTTCACTATTTGTGCCCAATTCTTCCCTGACCTTGTAATTATTCTTATCATCATAATCCTCGCCAGTCCTAGTAGAAAAATTTGTATTCTTTTTTGACTGGAGAATTACTGGAATGTTATTATGCTTCGTACCAGCAGCCAGTTCTTTTGATAATGTAACTCGTTGTTCCTTTGAAAGAAATTTTGGCTTTATCAATTTCTCAACTTTTCCATCATTTGATCTCTTGTCTTTCAATTTCCCTAATAAAAGATTAATATCTAACGGTCTTGCCATACTCTTATCAATTCTTTAGATATATTTATTGCTCACCTCATCTCCTAATATTTAATAATTTTCACACATATAAGTTAGTCTTTTTTAGATTTTTCCCTCTCGGAAACTGGAAATCGCTAATTCCCGAGCGATTCCCGCTGTAATTTTTAAAATATTCCGAACTCCAAAAAATAATCACTTTTTCCTCCATTTCATTTTTTTACACAAGGGAATTTCTTATAGCCATTTATATATAAGGAATGACTGATAATTAGTTCCTTTCAATATTCATTTTTTGTTTTGATTTGTTTATAGTAATTAGGAACGTAGTTATAAAAGGATATTAGTAGTTATAATTTTAATAATTTTATCTTTTTTTTACTGTTTAACTTATCCATTTTTATTTGTTATAATAAATCACATAAGTGAAGTATCACATAAAACAGGGAAAAGGAGAGCACATTATATCATCTGACACATAAGAATAAATTTCATTATACTATTTTATAATTGACATCATATTTTAGAACAGAGAACTCTTATTTACGGAAGAAATGAATGCAGATTGTTCAGTTAACAATAATCCCCTAGCACAATTGAATAAACATACTGAACGTAGTTCGAATGGATATCAAAATGTAAACGGGGTAGGTTCTTCAAAATATTTAGACCAGCAACATCAACCACAATTTAGAACATCTAGTAATGTGATATCAGAAAAGAATAGGTCACATATGAATAACTTTTTGAACGGCGGGAATAGTAACTTATCATTAGGGAAGTTGCCCATGGCTGTACCAATGAATCAAATTCCATCACCACCATTGGAATACCAAACTTCCGAAAATGATTTTTCTAATAGAGACTGGTCACAAGAGTTTGGTTTATCATATGATAAACAACAAAATTCAACAACACAACATCATCAGATTCACGCACAGCAGAATTCCTTTACAAGAATTCCATTGCAAAGTTCGAATTCACAGCTGCGCTATCAGTTCAGTAACTCTAGAACCAACCTTTATGAAATGCCTCAACAACCAAATCAACATCAGAAGAATGCAGAATCAATCACTAACTGGGATCAACAATTTAATGATTTAGAAAGAGAGGTGTCTGAAAATTTGAAAATTAAGGAGGAAGTGCCAAAGGAGGAAATGAAAAAAGAAGAATTTAAAGAGGAAGTCAAGATGGAGGAAAATGATGACATTGTCATTAATGAGGATTATCAAGCAGAATTTCAGGAAGTTTGGGACAGTATTCATAATGACAACGACAACTTATTACCAGAACATCAGAAGTATTATGGTAGTAGAATGAGTGGAAATATTGAATATGATTTCGAAGATTCAAAAAACGAATATTTAAATAACCCAAATTCGTACAAGATTGGTTGTATCCTGATGGAAAATGGTGCGAAGTTAAGTGAAGCAGCGTTAGCATTTGAGGCAGCTGTAAAAGAAAACCCAGAGCATGTGGATGCCTGGTTAAAGTTAGGCTTGGTTCAGATACAGAATGAGAAGGAATTAAATGGTATCAGTGCATTAGAAACATGTTTAAAATTAGATTCGAATAATTTAGAGGCTATGAAGAATTTGGCTATTAGTTATATTAATGAAGGCTACGACGTGAGCTCATTTACTATTTTAAACAAATGGATAGAAACGAAGTATCCAACAATAAATACTACTGATGAAACCTTTTCTATCGAGAGCGAATCTCCTATTAATTTAAATGAGAGAATCACGAAAAGGTTTTTGAAATTAGCCAATGAATTACCAGCTGTTGATCCTGAAGTTCAATTATGTCTTGGTTTACTATTTTATGCTAACGATGAATTTGACAAGACAATAGATTGTTTTAAAGCTGCATTAGAGGTCAATCCAAACGATGAATTAATGTGGAACCGTCTAGGTGCATCTTTAGCTAATTCAAATAGGTCGGAGGAGTCTATCCAAGCATATCATAGAGCATTACAATTAAAACCCTCATTTGTTAGAGCTCGTTACAATCTAGCAGTATCATCAATGAATATCGGTTGTTATCAAGAGGCCGCTGAACATCTATTGACCGCTTTAAGGATGCACGAAGTTGAAGGGTTAAAGCAGGAAAAAGGTAACCATAGTTATGATAATTTTAATAATGATAACATCATCGAGACATTGAAGAGAGTATTTGTTGCAATGAACAGAACAGATTTACTTGAAAAAGTGCAACCAGGAATGAATCTTAATCAATTCAAGAATGAATTTGCATTCTAAGTAACAAAAAGCATATCATATCATCCACATCTAGTCATATATCAAACTAAATAAAATAAAAAATAATGCATTCTTACTAAATTCTTGATCTGTTTGAGCGGATTTTCCGTCGATAATGATTACTTTTAAACAAAAAAAAAAGTTGGTAAGCATCGTCTTGCAGTTAGTATGTATGTTTATATTTACATTAGTTTCTTTTACATCATCTTTAAGAAATATTGTTTTTACGAATACTTTGTATAGAAGTTAAATCAATCCGGTTATAAACTATTATTTGGCAAACACAGAAGTTTTTGTTTTTCATTATTATATTTGTTTGCAGGGTTTGTCTTTGGGACTAGTTTTTTGAGTCTTAAAAATAATCTTCAATTCATTGATCATTCAAGTAAAACAGTATCACGCGAAAACGTAGATAATAAACGGGTCAGAAAATAACTGAGCAGAGCTAAATATGTCGTCGAGTGTACCATATTCTTATGTTGATGATGAGAAGTATAACAAACCATCAAGATCAAAAATAGGTTCCATAATACGTAAGAGTGAAAAGTGGGTTTGCTCAAAATTTAACAGATTCAGAACAATTTTGTTAGGAATTTTTACAGTTATCTTCTTATTTTATTGGATTTCCGATTCATCAAATTATAACAACAATGATTCTAATAATTCTCCATCTGCATTATATAGAAACCAAAAATCAAGTTGGTTTCCATGGAGAAAAGATCCAAAAATTGTAATTTTATTAGCTGCTAATGAGGGTGGTGGTGTGTTAAGATGGAAAGATGAACAGGAATGGGCCATTGAAAAGATTTCTATTAACAATAAGAAGGCCTACGCAAAGAGACATGGTTATGGTTTAACAATTAAAGATTTAACTACATCAAAGAGATATTCTCACGAGTTTAGAGAAGGCTGGCAAAAGGTTGACATCTTGAAACAAACTTTCAGAGAATTTCCAAACACGGAGTGGTTCTGGTGGTTGGATTTAGATACATTAATTATGGAACCAGGAAAGTCCTTAGAAGATCATATTTTTAATAGATTAGATAGTATTGTCGAACGTACATTGGAAGATTTTAATCCATTGGGATTAAACCTAGATATGCCATACATCGATTATTCTGAAGAATTAGATCTTTTAATTACACAAGATTGTGGTGGTTTCAATTTAGGTTCTTTCATGATTAGAAATACTGAATGGTCAAAGTTATTATTAGATATCTGGTGGGATCCTGTGGCTTACGAGCAAATGCATATGATATGGGAACATAGAGAACAAGATGCTTTAGAAACTTTATATTCAAATGAAGCGTGGATTCGTTCAAAGGTCGGATTTTTACCATTAAGAACCATCAATGCCTTCCCACCAGGTGCTTGCTCAGAATTTAGCGATGATCCTAGATATTTCTACGATGATAGTTCTGATGATTTTGTTGTCAATATGGCTGGTTGTAACTTTGGTAGAGATTGTTGGGGTGAAATGCAACATTACGCGACTTTAATGAAGACAAAGAATAACAAGTGGTACACTAGATTTTTCTTTTGAAATAATTTCTTATATGTAAGTAAGCGACCTAAATAAGTAGATAAAGCCAAGAATAATAAAAAGACCTGCATTGTATACAAAGCACGTATTAAAAAATTGTATCTATTTTTCTTTTTTTCTGATATAACTATCTGTTGATAAGTTGAGAAAGAGCTTTAAATTTTAATCGCAGTTTTCACCTTCCATTATTTTTTCTTCAACCTGGAACAAAAAAATATATGACAAAAATGTAACATACTTTTTGTAAAATACTAGAAACAAAATATTGATATATAGACACAGGTCCAAAATGGCCATAGATACAATACTTATAGTTAACAAATCAGGTGGGTTAATATATCAACGTACTTTTGATGACTCTTCTACAAAGCAGAAATTAAGCAGTAATGACTACCTAATTTTAGCCAGTACATTACATAGTGTGTTTGCACTAACGACCCAAGTTACTCCTAAGGCAGTCCAATTATCACAGTCTAATATTGATTTTAATATTCCTTACATCCCAAATATAGGTATGAACCCAGCCATGAAGAGCACTAGATTAGGTAGCTACAAAGGTGATGATTATTTTAAGGAATCATTTCAAAGTTGGAATAAAAGTGGACTGAGGCAATTAACTACCGATCAATTCACCATGTATATATATCAAACATTAACTGGGTTAAAGTTTATTACGATAAGCGGTAATATAATACCAAAGAGTATCTTAAATGCGAACAATTTTAGTAGTTCGACAAATCTTGGTGGTCAAATTGCTGATAATTTCCTAAGAAAAATATACTGTGCATATACTGATTATGTTATGAAAGATCCTTTTTATTCAATGGAAATGCCAGTTAAGTCAGAGCTATTTGACAAGAAGGTGAAAGAGATGGTCGAAAATATGGTTTGAAAAGCACTCGAGTAAAGATAGGCTTAAATAGAATACCATTATCTAAAATAAATAATTAGTGATTAACCAATATCATCCGATCATGTGATGAAAAAAATTCCTAAATAAATCACGTGATAGATATGAAGTTCTGTTCCAAGAAAAGATTTCTTCTACTTTTCTTACATAATATGAACAAGAGGATATAGAGCTATCTATCATGTATGTAACGTCAGCATTTATTAAACGCAGATTACTTGTTTTACAATTGTTAATTGGATACAAAATAATTAAACCCGATGGCAGTATGTGTGTACCAAAATAATTAACAGATCTTAATTAGACTATATACTTTTTTAACGATGGCACTAGTTACTGCAGAAATTATCAAATTAGATTATACAGTTTTGTAGTCTTTATTAGTCCGGTTCCTCCAACCTTACAAAAATAACAGGTAGAGATAAAGTTAAATGATGATGTAACATTTAAGATATAGGTTTCTAGTTAACTGAGGTATTAAGAAAGTGCCTAAGATTTCTGCATTAAAATTTAACTCTAAATCAAACTGCTAGAGTGTGCCTAAATCGGAGTATCACTTTATGACCAAATACTCTTTTACTCTACCTTTTGATCTGTTTTCTTTCATTCCATTCATAAAAGCTGATGGAAATAAGCTTGAAAAAATACAAATTATGTCCATGTTTAACTCCATCTGCTACTTATTTATCTGTGTGGCGTAGCTCCCCTCGGGGCAAGCGCTTCCGCCATGTTAAAAAATGTCGGAACCTGTGCAATACTTTTTCGAAGTGACACTAAAAAGTGGATAATCCTTTACATTCAATGTATGTTTATTGCATCCAACGGGAATAGGGTTTCATCTTAAGGTATATATTAATAGGAGTTTGCGTTCCTCCTCAATATTAGAGGACAAATATAGTCCGTTATTCTTACTTAAATTGAGGTTCGACAATTTGTATAACACACGAATCAGTTTTTAATGTTTCAATTGAACCGATTAATTCACGTTAGGAAACTAAAAGCAATAAACAAGAACCCAGCAACCTACAAGAATTTATACATTTCCTCTCTTCTTTTTCCTATCTAGGATAAGAAAAACAATTCTAATATTCATTTGACAGTTGAACGAAATTAATGCTCTTCAAGTTTCTATAACTATGTTATATTATTTCCCTTTACCCTTAACTATTGACATTTACTTCTAAAGTAAACGAGCATTATATGGCTACGTATAATTTACATCTACAATATAGCTAGACTTTGAACTACAACACCTATACAATACAATTAAAATTACATACCCATTCGATAATGGTGATATTGAAAAAAAAAAAGAAACTCGAGATAACGCCATAATTTGTAAAAGTCGTATGTCTTATTGTAAACATCAAAATGATATGAGATCATGGTGTGAGAATATTTCTATGTTATAATCCCCGGTCCTAAGAAAAATGGATCATTGAAAGAAGAGCTGAACCACAGGACTTAGATGGAGCAAGCCTAATTCCTGGATGATTTTTCTCAAACTAATTTACTCTAGAGTAGGTAGAAATACGTACATAACTTAAAATACTGTAGAGTTAATTAAGATTCGCAAGAAATAGAAGAAGACCCTATAAGATCACGAATCACTACATCCTATCATCTGGCCCATATAATTGAGTGGTAACCAATACGACGATTACATCGCATACACATAGTGGAGTTGATCTCAGGAAGCAGAAAGACATCGCACAGCACTACCAATAGATTTATCCATAGTTTTTTAGTGTAGCATCGCGCGATAATTTTTATTCTTTTAATTTCTCCAGCCCCTTTGATTTATTACTGCAGATATTTCTGTGTACCCATTTATAATACGTAGACACTGAAAATGGAGTATAGTACCTTATGCGCTGCTTTGTGGTCTTTACCAACATCCCGTCAGAATGCATAGGAGTGGGTTTTTAAAACTAAACAAAAGTAGAAAAAAGAGAGAAGAGTGTGTCACTTACTGTATAATAGTGGAATTCAACATCGCAAAACTGGTAAATCACAATTTAACCGCACAGCATGTCCCCTCTCGGTTTCCCATCGAGTATTTTATTATGATCTAAAAGTTTAAGTATCAGACAAAGTATTTGTAAGTTTTTATTTCCATCTCGTAACATACTTGTCAATATGTTTTATCATGCTTTTTTTAAGAAGTCCATTTTTTTATTGTAACTGCTTTCACCCCTGCTTTTCTTTATCTTGCACACATTGTATCTAAGGGGTGGAGTTAAAATGTAACTTAGCTCTAATTCTATGTATTTTTAAGTCCGCGTTCTCCTAGTATGGTACATAAATCTTACGGTACAAAATAAAGAAAAAAGTAATTTCAGTACTACTCATTCTTACCATTTCATGCATGTACATGACAAATGTGCAATGGCAACATTCCTTTAATGCAAGATTACCCATAAGTTGGTAAATAATCATAAATAAATTATTTGATGATCTCGGAAAGTATAAGAAAGTTTTGGAAAATTTTTATGTTCTAAGTTATACGTGATAATTAAAACTTGGCAGGGAAAGGTGCTTTAAAGGTAAAAAGTCCATTAAAAACCATAACTTTTTATTGTCAATGGTAAAAATGAAGGAGTACTAAGAATTGAACTGGTTTATTTTCTCTCTCTTTTTTTTTTTTTTTTTTTTTAGGTCTACTTAATTCTAACTATATTGTTCATTGACTATTATATTATGAATCTTTTTTTTTTTTTCAATCCATTCTTTAATATATATATATTGATATAATATGCATTCAAAAAGTCTAAATATACTTCTTGACATTGAAGTTCTGGAAAATTATTTGTATTTAACTCGGTCAGCTATATTTTTATTTTTTTATTTTTGAACAGTTTTTAGGTGAATGGATTAGAGTGATCCGAGACGCTAAACATCAATTTCTACCCTCTTACGATAAATACGTACAGCAAGCAAAAAAAAAATATATATATATTTTGAATATTTGACATATCATTAGAGTTAGAAAAACATTGACATAATATATCTTCGCACCAATTCAAATCAACGATTTGTCATACTAATTCTATTTAATACATTGAAGTGCTAAGAAGATCTTCCCGTCCAATACAGAAATATATTTCACTAAAATAAAATTAAACAAAATAAATTTAAACAGAATAAAATAAATATTATTCATTATAGAATATTGTTACAAACTAAGGATACATTTTAACAATTTAAATGAACATGCTAGTCAATTGTAAAGTTAATAATTTTAGGATACTGGATCAAATAGGATCTGGAGCATATGGCTTAGTTTTCCACGTAGTTAATACCACTACGAATAAACAGTTTGCAATGAAGACCATATTGAAATCTCCACTCTTTTCAGATTCTTTAAATAGTTCTGACAGTATCAACAGAACTAGCCTTATTGAAAGTGAGTTATATGATTTTTTTTCAAATTTTAACTTTAATGTTACTTTGCCAGTAACAGAATTAGACACGATTAAAAATCTGTCACCCGAAGAATTAGAAAAGAAGCCTCATTATAAGGAAATTTCATCACATTTAAAAGTTCAACTACACAGAGGTGTGGTCACAATTCGTCAGGTTATTGAATGTACAGAAATTACTTTTATTATTATGGATTACTATCCAAATGATTTGTTCACGGCAATTGTAGATCAGGAGCATTTTGCTAACAATGGTATCGGTATTAAAAAGGTCTTTCTACAATTATGTTCTACTATCGAATACTGTCATTATATGGGTGTTTATCATTGTGATATAAAACCTGAGAACATACTATTGGATGAGGATGATAATGTGTATTTATGTGATTTCGGTCTTTCAACCTCGACAAAATTTTTATCGCCAAATGTTAATGTCGGTAGTTCATATTATATGGCGCCTGAAAGAATTTTATATTATAACCACAATTCGACATCCCAAGACTCTAGCGAACTAAGCAAATTTCCAACTTATAATGCAGATGTTTGGTCTTTGGGTATTCTTTTGATCAATCTAACTTGCATAAGAAACCCCTGGTTAAAGGCCCATCAAACTGAAGACCCAACATTTCAATACTTTGTTAAGGATCCAACAATACTGAAAAAGATTCTACCTATATCAGATGAATTATATGTTGTGTTAGCAAGTATTCTGCAAATCAATCCACATAATAGAATAAGTTTAGTATTACTTCTAGATATGATTAAGAATTTAACTTCTTTCACAACTTCTGGTCCATTGAGTACCGTCCCGGTTTTACCGGACTCCAGTTATAATAATTATGTTGCTGTTAATCTTACAGATGATTCTAATATTAACAACAACTTGAAGGATTCTGGAAAGTCTTCAACCAGCATTGTTAGTGTTGCTACTAATAATGCTAATGTTGATGGCAGTGAATTAACTATTTCTAGCTCTGAAAGAACTTTGTTCGAACATTTTCAAAACCCAAGCAATTGTAGTTCTCAGATTTTCAAAAGAAAGTTAAGTAAAGAGTTACTCCCTAATTTAAACAAGCTAGATTCTACATCTGCTAGTATATTCACATCCTCGTTAGATGACACACCATACACATCTGACAGTGAAGACTTGATTATGCCTAGAAGTAGTGGAAACTATTTACAATTCCCAGACAAAATTAGCAATGTACAAGCAGACTTATTCCAAAGCACCAAATGATCCTAACGATAACTTAATGATAATCCTAATGACAACAATAAAAAAAATAAAAAATAAAAATAACAATCCCAATCAACTGCATTCAAGATCAAGTGTAATTTTATTTATACTTTCTCATAATTTCATTTCAACAAATTAGTCAATGATTTGTTCTTAACGTTTTAGCTAACGTATTTAATTCATCCCTATAAATTTAATTTGCATTGGCAATATGTTTTACCTATTTCAAATAATGTTTTATGCCAAACTATTTTTTTTTTTAAATTTTGCTTTTTTATGAACCTTTTCACCAATCAATTAACTAATTACAACTATTTAAAATTTATTTATATATATTCATGTATTTATTAAAATTGATATATTAAATGTTTCAAAATTTAGTCATCAAGATTTCTATTTAGTCAATATCTTATTTAAGATGTAAAATATTCTTCGTGACGACAACAACATCATCTTCAATTTGTACAAATGTTTTACCATCTAGTTTTACAATATAACATAAAGGTTCAGAACTCTCTGGCAATTCTAAATCTCTAAATTGAGATTCCATCATATTAGCCTTCATGAAATGATTAGATCTTTTATGTAACCTATCTAAAACTTCTTTCTTAGTAGCATATAGAAAGATAAAATGGAAATCAGTGTCCGGTGAGACTTCTCTAATTAAATCTCTGTATTTCTTCTTCAAACTGGAACAACTAACAATGGCTATATTACCATTTTCTTTAGCTGTTTTTGAGCCATCTTCTGAAACTGTCTTCAACCAACCCCAACGATCTTCATCCTCTAATGGGATACCAGCAGACATCTTGTCAACATTCGCCTTTGGGTGTAAACTATCACCTTCAACAAACTTCAGTTGAGGTAACTGGGTACCAAATTCTTTCAATAAACGTTCAGCAATGGTTGATTTACCAGTTGCTGCAGTACCAGCTAAAATTAAGACTTGAGGTCTAGTCATCTTATATTCGTTTCTATTATAATTACTTATTGTACGCTATTATTTGTTTGATATTATCAATCGAATGATTTATTATACACTAGCTAAAAATTCAAAAGATAATTTATGTTAATAGTACCAGGGGTGAAGAATAAAGAACATCTTATTTGTTACAAAGGAGAGGTTTACCAACTACTCTGGTTTATTTTATACTCATTCTATTATTAAGGTATGGCTAAAAAATGCAAAAAAAAGTTCTCCTATCATAATAATATACAAAGATCCAGTAAAATATAAGACCGTCGCCCTCGAGATTTTAGTAGAAAAAAATGAAAAAAATGTTAGCAAACATATTATCACATAGTCTTAGCTAAGCAATCCCTTTTACGCAGGTTTTTGTTAGACGGAAGATTATATTCTATGTACTATGGGACCGGTTAAATGTGGGGGTTCCCTTTGTAAATCATAATTCTTTTACTTAGCTATTGTTAATTATGATTTTTAGCTAACATTATATTTGAATATTTTTACATGCAGCAAAAACAAATGGATACCATGAATGTGAAAACTACTTTGGTGTAGCTGCACGTATATGTATTCATATGGGGTAAAAATATGGCATATATATGTTGAACTATAAACATGAAAATATTAAATATGCAGTATTGGTTATACCACCGTGATTTTTCAGCACTTGGCAACATCGTGGTGGTATAAGCTTCTGTGCGATATGGGAAATAAAGGGCCGATCTAGAAAGATCGGTCATCATATCTGTCCTTACTTTCTCTTGTATTGCGTTAATTATTCCTCAATTCTCCATTAAGTAACTATCTATCTGACTTGGTTACTTGTTTGGACGATTTTTCGGCTATTTTAGGATTACGTCAAGAGAATGAGGACTAAAACTGCATATGAAGTTATGCATATAGATATATTGCAATAGGTGGGGGGCACGAAATGTATTTGAACTTGACAGCATATCCAGGAAAGGTATACTAAGAAACTTTAGAATACGCTGAGGGTGTTTTCTTTTTATGTTTAAACTATACGACACGTCTTGTGGATGAATCTGCACAGGTCAAAATAAACTCTTCTCTAAACATAAATTCCCTCTGATTTTTTCAATCAATTCAAAACATATTAATGAATGGCTTCAGAGTTAAAATATTATACCCAATATGAGATTGTCTCTTTTGCACGAGGTCTGGCATTTTTTTATCTTCATTATCACGTCACCTTAACCAAAAAGTAAAACTGAAACAACACACATCTACAGTTTGAGAAAACAAGAGCAATACGATAAATGGCCTATTCAACATGCAATAGCAAACTTTATTTGCGTTCTTGGTGGTGCTATTAAAAATTGATTTTCAACAAACAATAATGAGAATCTTATCACCGAAGGAAAGAATTCCAGCTAGTATTGTTGACGGTTTAATGTCAAAAATGGTATATTGTATAATGCAGAGACCCACCCAAGACTGGCGGATATATATGTAACTATATATGAGTATAAATAGTATATGCTAAAACCAGAAGAACTGTAACTAGTAGTAAAAAACCGTGAACCAAGTTACGTCATGATATGATAATGAGGTTTACCACCATGTTTTTCGACGATATCGATCAACTCAATACTCGAAATGACTTTCAGTGCTTCCCATAATATGGGAGAGGATAATACTCCATCGTTATCACTATGTCCGTCAATATCATTTCCTTGGTCATTGGCATTACTTATTTGAGCCGGAAGCCAGAAACGTACCATTAAGCCCTCAATAATGTCCAGTTTTATCCTCTCAAGGCTTTCAGCGTTGGCTTCAAGAAGAAATTCCATTCTATCAATGGGGATATTCGAGTTAAAAATAAGTTCTATAATTTCTACCAATAAATAACTGTCAAATGTCTTTTTTGGTTCTCTAATTGAACTGTGTAAGTCATCAAGAAAAGAATACAGTGAGCTTATTGTAAACTCCTTCTGATCAAAGAACCATATAATGGGTATTTTTAAATCTGTACCGCTCATATCAAATAGCTTCGCTGATTCCAAAAAAAGACCATTATTTTTAAATAATAACGGCATAATTTTTTCTCGAATTAAAATTTCATATTTAACAGTCACTGGGGACTCATCATTTAAAACAAGATTCTCAATTTCGCTAGCTTCAATAGCCTTTTCATAAGTTTCAGGCAGAATGTAGCTTATCCTTGAATTAAAATGCTCTATATTTTCCAAAAAGAAAATTATACGATCTGTGTGCTTAAAATAGGACTCTTTTATCATACTCTTCCCTTGTACCCGCTCTGGCAGTTTATCTTTAAACATATCGAATATTCTATTCATTAAATCACCAGGTACCCCATATTTTTGCCATATCACTTCCAACCTTAATGTACGAGTTGGGAATAAGCATTTATAAAAAAATTTATTAAGCATGAACATCGAGCTGGGTTCTTCCGTGTATACAAATATCTCTTGAAGAACTTCAACGGGAAGATCCTGTAATCCAAATCTCTTGAATACCTTCATTTCTGGAAGCTGCTTCTTCCTTCTTTTGATTTTCGTTATTTTCAAAGGCTTCTCATCATAGTAAGTTACCATCTCATCATGGTGTACATGTTTCTTCCGTTTATGTCTTTTTGTTGGGTACCCAGCTAGAGCATATCCCATATTGTAAACTACCTTATTTTATTTTGATTTTATATGTTTAGATTTTATGCGTAGATCATTTATTAAAAATGCAGTTTCTACAGAAAACAATCATAATAACTCCATATGCAAGCTAATTTTGTTTTTAATTCAATATCTTTTTTTGTCTCATCGCAAGGAAAAATAGCAAAATTACCTTATATAAGGAAGGATACATAGTGCAAAATGACGTACTGAGTGAGAAACATTCACAATACTCAGCTGTTATTGCCTAGTTGAATTTAGCTCTATCAAAATTTATAGGAAACAGATCCAGGACAAAAAGAACCTGCCAAGAATTCAATCTCGTTCCTCACAGAAGGAAGCAAACTCTAAGGTCGTTTGAAAAAACGAGGTAATATAAAGTGCTTTCGTGTCTTACGTCTTTAAATTGTTGTATAGTTTTCTCTCAACTGATTTAATCTTTAACAAGAATAAGAGAAAAAATACAAATTGGCAAACAATATCCGTACAAAAACTTAAAAGCCTGATTAAGAGAAGTGATGAACAGAAACGTCTATATATTCATATAAACTGTTAATCTAAAGGTATAATTTAATACAGGCCGCGTACTATTGAATAATTGTTTGGACCCTGCGACTGTTTAATTGAGTGCTTTTTTGAAACTTTTCGTTTTGAAAATTTTTTTGCTCTTCTTCCTTTTTACGAGAAATGAATTCGCGGTTTTTAGCTTTTAAGATGTTTATTTTCTTTATTCAATGCACAAGAAGTAAACAAACGGAAATACAAGAAATAAATACTAAGAAGTATCCAGCTAGTGATATGGGAGGAATAATTCTTGAAGTAGCGTACATGTTTTTCTTACAGGTCCTTTTGTTCTTTGTAGCTGTATAGACAAATGGTCTTACAGCAAGTTACATGAGGATAGGTAATGAATGAACTGCAATAAATAGTAACAATGTCAATTCTACGGACAAGAATTTGAAAGACCCATTGGGAAGGATGAAGTATAAAACTTATTACTACCCGTTCATTGTTTGTTTGTTTATAGTTCTTCCTTTCATTTTTTTGTTAGGTGTCTAGGTGATTGGCGTAATTTAAAATAGTGATCAATTCTATTTTCCCTCTTGTTTCTTCTAAGTAGTATCTGTCTTCATTATTTGTTTATGTTCGCTCTCTTTGCTCACCAGGTATTTCAGATTTGGATTTTAGTATAAATATAATAACACAATAATTTACTTTTAAATAAAAACATAAACAAAGAGCAAAGGCTTCAACGTATTTAATAATAACACATAGTGTAATAAAACTTTACATCCCAGATTTTAATCACTTTTGTAATATTTAAGGCATAAAACGAAAAATGATGAGTTCTGTACCGTTGAAGGTGTTATTACTGGGTAATAATCCGAATATTCAGTTTTATTCTTCAAGATTTGCAAGTTCAAAAAATATAGAACTTTACCACGTTAATGATTCAAAGTCAAGCGTCTTTACCATCGATACTAATGAATATAATGAGGAAAAAGTACAATTAGACAACCATTTCACGTCTACTTCTCATCTGGTTGAGGCATTAGAACAAATTAATCCAGCAGGCACTAAAATTTTCGATTTTATTATCACTTCTGCTTCATCATTACAAGAATTATCATCTTTGCCATCCCAACTGAAATCAGTAATTAGTGAAAAGACGGCTATTTTTGTTGAAAGTAGTGGGTTTGTAAGACTAGAGACGTTCCTAAGATCAGAAAGCATATTCCATAGTCATAAAATTTTTAGTATCTTAACAGACTATGATATTCGTGCAACTGGTCAAAATACATTTAAACAATTTGATTCTAATGAAAAAAATACCATATATATCGGCCATAAATCATCTAGTCGTAAGGCAATTACTTCCACTTCTCGCTACTCAAATGCTATCGTTGAGACATTGGAAACATTTGAAACTCTATTAAGCGATCTATTCCCATTTACTATTATTAGTCACTGTGACTACTCTCCACTTGATTTCTTATCTCACCAATGGAATATGGCTATTCCAAAGATTTGTTTAGATCCTCTATTAATTATTTTTGAAGAAAATGACCCTTCAAAGCTTTCAAACCAAATATTAGCCAAACCACTAATTTCAGGAATCATCACAGAAATAATAACTGTTGCTAAAAGTATGCATGTTAAGTTGAACGATACGATGGACAATGAGGACCATATTTTAAAAAGTTGGACATCCACTTATAACAAATCCAACAACAATATACCATCCTTACTATATCACTTCATTAATTTAACATCCAACCTAGAGATTGATCTGTTATTACTACAACCTATCTTATTAGCTGATGATCACGATATCAAAACGCCTTACTTGGAGTTCTTATATACTACAATTTGCCAATTTGTTAGATTGAATGAAGGCAAGTCTGCTTGGTTTAGTAGATCAGACAATGTTTCCAAGTTAAATAATCAGATTTCCGACATGAAGAAAAACTCTGAGAAGTTTAGTATAGAATTAGCAGAAAAGGATAATAAGATTAATGGTCTGAAAAGTAAAGAGTCATCGTTATTAAGTAGAATCGATCAGTTGGAGAATGAATTGAGCCAATGGAAAAGCTCATTTTCTTCAAAGGATGCTGACCAACAAGAGACCATTAGACAATTAAGGGAGCAAATTTCATCAATGAATATGACCAGTGCCCAACCCAGATCACCATTAAGGATAAACCAAAGTAATGATCATTCTGCTGATGCTATTTTGGCTGGCTCCTCTTTACCCGCCGCCTCATTGGCAGAAAATCAAGAGATTGATAATTTAGATAGCTCAGATGAGAACGACATGAACGACACATATGCAGATGCCAGTGACATTGATAGATCCATGGATCAGAGAGAAAAAGAAATTCAAAAGAAAGAATCCGAACTTAAAGAGAGAGAGATGGAATTTAAAAAACAACTGGAGCAGTTGAAACAACATCATCCACTACAGCAACCAATCCAACCACAACAGCCAAGCCAACCACAACAACCAATCCAGCCACTGCAGAATACTTACCCACAACAATCTATTCACTCACAGCAACTAGCTCAACCTCATCATTTTGTTCAACAACAGCAACTAGGTCAACCCCACTTGCCTCATGTATCTTCAAATCCAAGTATTCCTGAATTAGGACAATTACAGACTGCAATGAAACCTGTCAAACCAAACAAAGCTTACTCAACTCCAACAAATCCTATTTCTGCCAGTAGCTTTGTTGATCCAATTTCAAATGGTATGAGCAGTCCTATTTCTCCGTTTGATTCTCATGAATTACATACAAGGTCAAGTTTCGGTTCTCATCCGATCAAGACCTCAAATAGAAAAAATAGAAGTAGTCATTTACCAAATATTGGTCATGCTTCTAACATTAACTTGAGCGCCATATCTACGCAGGCACCGGTAAATGCCAGAAGAATAAGTTCTTTACCAACACATGCTCAAATGAGAACACAGCCAGTTGTAAGCCCTCTAGACATGCCACATCCGATCAAACTACAGAATCAATCTGAAATAGACCATGGGTTATATAAAGTCGATGAAAGAAAGGCTAGTAACGCTTCTTTAGGTCATGTTGGTATAGTTCCAAAGATGACCTCTGAGACGAAACCAATCCAATTTAACAATAACGTTACCGCTCCTGCCCCAATAACAACAACACCAACAGTAGGATCACCAAAAATTCCACTGTCACCACCAGTTCCATCGACTACATCTGCTCCAATTCAGTTTAATTCAGCACCCACTAGTTCTACTAACTTGAGTAGTGATGACTCTCCAGCAGTTCTGAGCGATTTAACAGATCCAGAAGTTGACACAGAAGACTCAACTGGTAAGTCAAAAAAGAGATTTGGTTTATTTAAGAGAAATAAGAAGAAATAATAATCTTTGTATATAGAGATACCAAGTATGTGTAGATATATATTCTTCTGTTGTATTAATAGCGAACGTAAGCGCGCTTTAAAATAAATAATAATGACTTTGGAATTCACATCATTACATGATCCTCTTTGAATAATTACTGCAATTTTAAAAAAAAACTGCTACAAGTCTAAAAGCTCAACCTCTAGTGCACCATTACACAATGTTCAAGAAGTTCAACTCTTGTAATTAACATATATGCATGTCACGATAAACGTGAATAGCATACATAACATTAGCAATCAGAAATATCATTATTAACGGGTGAAAAGTTTTATTTCACCGACGAAATTTTGTTGCGTTGGTAACCAAGGAATCAACTGGAATAGCGAAACTATAGTAAGTTCATGCTATTTTGAAGTTTTGGATAATGTTACTGTTAATTGCTTCTTGAATTTTTTTTAATTATAACTTACGTTGAAAAAGAGATTGAAGATTATTGAATAGATAAAATGCCAATTGATCAAGAAAAATTAGCCAAGCTACAAAAGTTATCTGCCAACAACAAGGTTGGTGGTACCAGAAGAAAGTTAGGTAAAAAGACTGGTTCTGTTGCTGGTGCTCAAAAGGATGACACTAAATTACAAGCTCAATTAGCTAAGTTACATGCTGTCACCATTGACAACGTTGCTGAAGCTAACTTTTTCAAGAGCGATGGTAATGTTTTACATTTCAACAGAGTTGGTGTCCAAACTGCCCCACAACATAACACCTCTGTTTTCTATGGTATTCCACAAGAAAAGGGTTTACAAGAATTATTCCCAGGTATCATCTCTCAAATGGGTCCAGAATCTATTCAAGCTTTAACTCAATTAGCTGCTCAATTACAATCCCAACAACAAAAGGGTGGTGAAGCTGCTGAAGGTGAAAAGAAGGATGAAACTATTCCAGAATTAGTTGAAGGTCAAACTTTCGAAGATGTCGAATAAATAAACTGAGCGTAAACTTAAAACTTTATCAAATGTTTATATAACTTCTTTTTAACGCAATAAAATAACATATAGTAAAAACAAAAAACTAAAAAAATAATGCATTTACTACATTGTTTTTTCTTTCAAAAGTGTTCATTTCTTTGAAGTTCATGGAATGGAATTGAATATATGCAACATATGATTATGTAATTAAATATTTTGAACATTACAGGTTAGTACCATTTTTTCTTACCTTTTCTAAGATTTCGTTTATATCACCACCACCTAGGCTCAGTAGCTTGCTTCTATTTCTTTTACAAGTTAAAGTATCATAATGTCTCTTTAATGCATCCTTTCTAGCAAAACCCTTACCACATTGAAGACAAATATGTGGTAAGATTGGCAAATGGGCCTTTTCATGTCTTCGTAAATCTGATAATCTATTGAATACCAATTCACATTTTTCACAAGGGAAATTTCTATTACTATTATTTACATTAGCTTTAACTTTTTTCCCTTTTCTTTTCTTAATGGACGTTATTGCTGATGATGTTGACACTGACGTCTTTGGGATATATGCCTCTCGATTACGTTCATTAACTAAAGGAGATTTAAATGAAGGTGGGGACGTGGTAGTCGGTAAATCTATTGAATATTCCCTATTATTAGAGTTTAGATCATTATGATTCCCAATTGCTTGATTGAAAATATCCAACAAAGATGATTGGGCAGTTGATGAATGATTGTCATTATGTGATGCAGATATGGGGTTATTTAATATTGGTTTTGATTTAATCCTGTTTAGTAGTTCTCTTATAGTAGGGTCAATATTTGAAGAATTTAAAGAAGTTGCCACTATTGCTTCGGCAGCCTGTCTAAAAAATATAGCATCTTCACTCATAATAAATTTTAAATGTCCCTCTCTTCTTGACTACTTTCATTAACGGGCGTTTAACAATGTATGTATTATTCAATTAACGATAGTCACTTAGAATCTATACATCCAACACAGTAAAATAAAAGAAAATAAGAGGTGCATACTAAGATATATATATATATATATACTAATAATAACAAATATATTAAAATAGTCATACTAACTATGTAAGCTATGTGGATTTTTCTTTACAACAGGATAAGTAGCAATCTTTCTATTACACAGCAAGAAATCATAGCACGACTTTTTTCCATATTTGTGAATTTAGCATTACACTACAGTTATTGAAAAGGAAGACAGAAAGGAGATCTTCAGCTCCTCTGATAGTAAATAAACATTTAAAGTGGGGCATTCAGATAGTGTTGTATTATCTACATTTCCTATCGAATAGATGTGACTAGTATAGAAGCATAAAAAATAATATAGTTCATTAACCTTACTATTTTCATCTTAATTACCCAAATGCTTTCTTCATTTATCTTGAAGTCGTTATGTTTGATTCTTTATTTTGCATTAAATGTTAACTGTGGCTCCACAGTATTCACTGTGCGATTCAACTTTATGAGCTTGTTTCAGTCACATTTTTTTGTGTCACTTTTTTCTTGAATCATGTGATTAAGTAATACATGTGATCACGTGTAATTCATACACTTAATTTAGTTGATGCTATTAATGAATAATGTATATTTATTCTTAACAGATAAACCATGAATCCTTACTGTAATATTCTACAAATCATATTTTGCTTCTGCTTGAGGAGTTTATTTAGTGTGTTCAAGTCCGATTTTTTAGTGGGAAGAGAGGTGAGTTAATAAAAAACAGAAAAAAATACATGATGATTATAATTATATATATATATACGGAAGTATATAGCTTCATCAGGTATCCATAGAAAGTTTAACAAAGATCAAACGATGGACGATTTACGTTCATATATTCCACATGTTTCCAAAGAATACGAACTGAAGCAGTTACGAAGATTACCAGTTCCATTGCAGTGTAAATTAGCTTTGAAATGGTTTAAAAAGATTGGTTCCTCTAATAAAAATATAGATAAAAATAGTTTTATACAGCAATTAAATGAATTTATAGATTTTAAAATTGGAAGAAGAGAAGTGTCGTCCACAATTGTAAATAAGTTTTGGCCTAAAGGTCTAACAATACAACAATTAGCTCAGATAGACAGTTCCATTTTATTGCAACATTCTTCCCATTATCAGTGGAATTCCCAAACCCTTTTAAATTCTCATAATCTAACAAATTATACCCCGCCATTGAACAAAATATTTAAAATGGAGTTCATGTACTCATTACAATCAGAATTGTCAAAAACTCATCTATGCCACATTAATTCTTTCCTACACCACACTTTACCAATATGGTTAGTACGGATTCAGCTATATGATAAGAATTTGGCGAACCTCGAGACAAATAAGTTAGTTTCAAGAACTCCATTTTATGTCGCTTTTGTTCAGAATAGCCCTACAATTATCCATTCACCAGGCAATGATCCATTTTTCGATCTTATCATACAATGCTTGAAGCGTGCCTTATCTAATAGAGAATTAATACATATGAAACCCAACGAAACTGAACCAGTAAGGGACTTAGCCAATATATTTATAACAAGTGGTGCATCTAGATATAGCGAGTCAATGGGAAGGTGGTCAGACTTCGCATCGAAGTCAAAAACAGATATCTCTCCGTTAAGTGACTTAACAAATCATAATAGCATCAAAGGGAGAGACGTTACTGAAAATAAAATAGATACGGAGATTAAAAGTATGCTCAAGTTTAAAGGTACTAATGGAAATAAGAATGATTACGCATCTTTAGTTCCAACTGAAAGGGTAAATTTCACTTTAAATAACCAAAATAATAATGGAGATACTATTACTCTAAAATTTAGGTTTAAAGGTGAGGATATTTTTGGCGGTTTACATAAACTTTGTGACCAATCATTAATTGATGTTGATAAAGTTCCCGGCTGGTTAGCTGGTGAAAATGGCGTCCACTCTGGAATAATTGAAAATGGCGACTTCATAAAAGAGGATAAACCAATTTATAGAGGTTTACCTTAGACAATAAATAAAAAAAATCATACATATATTTTTACTGTCATTATATATTCATAGCATAACAAAATTTACTTTTCTTGTTTTAGAAATTGTGGTGTGAGTAGGACAATAAGGACACTTGAAGGATAAACTCCCATTTTTCGAAAGTCTGTCCAATGCTTTCTTTGAGATGACATGATGACAAGCTAGAGAGTATGGTGGATTTTCTTTCGTAGTTTCTTCTTTCAAAACAGGACATATAAAAATAGGATGGAAACGTGTTAGGAAATCAGGAAGCACGACATCAAATGGTAACTCATCCTTGGTTGTCCAATCAACATGTGCTGTCGCTTTTATTTGGTTATATTTAATAAAAAATTGGAATGAAATCAAACCACTCAATACAATGAGGAATAATGGAGAATCAAAAGTTAAATGATTCTGTAGACAGTATTCATGACTGAACAGATCAATGCAAGATTGCAAATGATCCCTGATATGTGTTTCAATATCTTTTACTTCATCACCAACCAGTAATCTAGTCAGTAAAGAAGATATTACTGAGGTATAGTTGTGCTTATTGTTTAAAAGCACTTTAGGCGTTCGGTTGATTAAATAATCACAGACTTCCAATGTTGGTTTATCCTTCAACATCTGCATGGCATTCAAATAGTACAGTTCAAAGATCAAAGAATCAATATTGGTACTATCCGCACAACTACTTTCATCTGCACTAGACTGAATCTTCGAACACCACAATTCGCATGAATTATAATTTCTATTCTTTAATTCATTAATTATATTACTCATTTCAAAAAATCTTTCTATTACAGATTCATTCACATTATAAATCTCAGACAGATGTTGTAAAAACTTCCGATCGTTCGGTAATGTCATACCTGTGAAATTATAACGCATAATATGATAATTAATTGCCATGTCAATATTTTGTTTTGCATCACTAGGTAACTTATGCCTGTACACATCGTCCAATTTGAACTTCCTTAATTTGGATAATGAATTCTTATTTAGATTCTTATAATTTTGTTGCGTCAATTTTGAATTTTTCTTGATTTGATGATCCCAAGTCTTATGATATTTATTTAACTTATCTAATATCAGAGCATGTTTTTTTCCATTTTTCTCATCAGTCCCTGCTTCCCTATCCTGAATATTCTTGTTTAGATGAGCCTTTAGTTTTCTCAGCTGATTCTTGAAATCATGGGTCTCTGTAACACATTTTTGTAGGTTTGATTCAGTCTGTTTCTCATCTGAATATAATTTATTAAATTCAACCCCCAAGGATTTTAATAGGTCAGACATAATAATTATCCTGTTATAGCTTATTCTTTCAGATAATGTTACTTCCGTTTTATTAGCTATCTCAGTTATTTCCCTAAATTCTTTTCCCTATGAAGCGAATTAATGAAAATTAATACATATACATATATAAAACGAAATTGAAGATCAAATTAAATTTGCCTTACAAATAAATAATTATAAATAAATAGTGTTAAGTTATAGTGATAGAAAATCTTAACATGTATATATATATATGGAGAATCATAGCTTTGGACGCTTTGACTCCTCATTTTTGCTTTGTGCAATTTCTCTGATTCTTCTACCTAAACCTTCGTCGACTCTGGAGAACATATTGATGACTTTTTCTTGTATTTCAAGAGAAGCATTAGAACAATGTAACCCAATATTATGAGCCAATCTCTCTTGTGCACCTTCCTGCTTTGATAGCACTTTTCTGTAAAGGTCAGTCGCTTGAATAAAGTCGATATCACCTGCACTTGTAGCCCAATGATATGGGATAGCTGGCCCCGTCCAGACCTCTTGATGTTGTTGAATTGGTCTATCTTGTTGAACAAATTTGTAATTGGCCGAACTACTGTAATAGTTTGGCTCTGACCCAAAATTACCATTTACATTCATTGGGCCATCTCTGATTACCGGATTAAAGAACTTTGAAGCGTATGGGCAGTTGACAGGAACTTGGTTATAATTTGGACCAATTCTGTAACGATGGGCATCAGCATAGGCAAATAACATTGATTGCAGAACAGGATCTGCAGATGCCTCCTGGTAAGGAACTGTATTGGATGGGGCAAAAGCAGCCTGCTCAATCTGAGCAAAATAATTAGTAGGGTTTTCATTAAGCACTAATTTACCAACTCTCCTCAATGGGAATTGCCCGTGAGGCCAAACCTTGGTTAAATCAAAGACGGAAAATGGAAGTTGTTTTGATTCTTCTTCTGTCATAGTTTGAATATAAACAGTCCAAGAAGGTGGCTTTCCATTTTCAATCGCATTAAATAAATCCTCACCACAGAAATCTGCATTTTCCCCTGCTATTTTGATAGCCTCCTCATTTGTTAAATTCTTTATACCTTGATCGGTAAGCATGTGGACCTGAACATAATGCCAATCGCCCTTCTTATTAGACCACTTATATGTATGACCCGAATAACCATTCATGTGTCTATAAGAGGCTGGGGTACCACGATCAGAAAATAATATAGTAACTTGATGAACAGCAACTTGATTTTCTGGAGTCGTTAAGAAATCCCAAAACATATTGGCATCCTTCAAATTCGTTTGTGGATTCCTCTTCTGCGTATGAATAAAGTGAGGAAATTTGGAGGGATCCCTAATAAAAAAAATTGGCGTATTGTTATACACCCAATCTAAGTTACCTTCTTCCGTATAAAATTTAGTCGCAAAACCTCTTGGATCCCTTGCAGTGTCTGCAGAACCTTTTTCACCACCAACTGTGGAGAATCTCGTTAAACATCTTGTTTTCTTACCAATAGTGTCAAACATCGCAGACCCACAGATATCTGTAATGTCATCTGTCACTTCAAAATACCCAAAAGCACCTGACCCATGTGCATGTGGATTTCTCTCAGGAATTCTCTCTCTATTAAAGTGAGCTAGAGAATCAATTAAATTTGAATCTTGTAGTA
>PPOM03000350.1:242710-262760 GCA_003708925.3 Kazachstania martiniae
AATGTGTATGGGTATACCTGTAGGATATTATAAGTTATCATCTATTTTTATAGTAATTAAGAGCCAATTAATTGAATACCACCGAAAAAGAAGATACAATGAGTGGCGAATTGGCAAATTATAAAAGATTAGAGAAAGTTGGTGAAGGTACATATGGTGTGGTTTATAAAGCATTAGATCTGCGTCAAGGTCAGAGGGTTGTTGCTCTAAAGAAAATTAGATTGGAAAGTGAAGATGAAGGTGTTCCAAGTACTGCCATTAGAGAAATTTCTTTATTGAAGGAACTGAAGGATGATAACATTGTTAGACTATATGACATTGTTCATTCTGATGCTCATAAGTTATACTTGGTCTTCGAATTTCTAGATCTAGATTTGAAACGATACATGGAAGGTATTCCAAAGGATCAATCATTAGGAGATAATATTATTAAAAAATTTATGATGCAATTATGTAAAGGTATTGCTTATTGTCATGCTCATAGAATTCTACATCGTGATTTAAAACCACAGAATTTACTGATCAACAAAGAAGGTAATTTAAAGCTAGGTGATTTTGGTCTTGCTAGGGCTTTTGGTGTTCCATTGAGAGCTTACACGCATGAGATTGTTACGTTATGGTATAGAGCACCCGAGGTTTTACTGGGTGGTAAACAGTATAGTACTGGTGTTGATACATGGTCCATCGGTTGTATATTTGCAGAAATGTGCAATAGAAAGCCAATCTTTAGTGGTGACAGTGAAATTGATCAGATTTTTAAGATTTTTAGAGTACTTGGTACACCAAATGAGACTGTTTGGCCAGATATCGTTTATCTACCAGATTTCAAGCCAAGTTTCCCACAATGGCGTAGAAAGGATCTATCACAAGTAGTGCCAAGTTTGGACCCACATGGTATTGATTTACTAGATAAGTTATTGGCCTATGATCCAATTAACAGAATTAGTGCAAGAAGAGCAACTATTCATCCATATTTCCAAGAATCTACATAGATAAAATAACTTATATATCTGTGTTTAAGCTCATAATAATCAAATCTAGAGTCTGATCCCTTTTCTAATTCGAAAAAGCTTCACAATCTTTCTTTTTCGGATACCTTAATTAAATTTAATCACATCATCAAATTCTATAACATGATCATGACCCTAGTACAAGGGTGAGAAACGGAAATAAGTATACCCATATATCATACCATTGGTGTTTTTTTAATGTTCTTTATGCTATAAAAGTTCGTAATTACTGAAAAGAACTAATTATTCTGATGAACCAGCTCGATGCAGTAAGGGTTAACAATAAGTCATATAATTTTGTAAGTTACAAATTATTGCAAGGCGGGGGATTGAACCAGTGGGGGGTACTTAAAAATATAGAGACGCAAAGAGAAATTCATAAAAATATAAAACACAAAAACACAAAAAATCCGGGGAAATCATCCCTGCGGTAAATAATAGTAAATACAGGCAATTAACCAAGTTATTCAAAAGTGGTAACCTTAATTATAGAAAATTATACTAGCAAAAGTTATCTTTTTCTTTATAATTTTTGTATACTTAAAGTAGCAAGTTCAGGGTTGAACTGATTTTGACTAGCAACAGTACTGAAATTTATGAAATCAACTCTTGGAATTCAGTTAATTATTTAGTTAAATTCTTTGAGTTCGTTAAGAGATCTTTCCCGAGGCGCAGGGTTTACTTAAAACAATTGTTTTCCCTAGTCTTCCTTAAGATGTATGGGCCCAAAGAATGAATCATGAGTTTACAGTAATCACCCGCACAACGCGCTCTGTGCGATAGTTTCTTAAGAAAAAATTAAAAACAAAAACAAAACAAAACAAAACAAATTCTCTTGTTCTACATTTCCTCGTTAGCAGTGGGGTCACTACGTCATTATCTTAGATATTAGACTAATTTAGGATTTTTCTTGGTATTTTCAGTACATACTACGAGGGGTATTGAATTTACAAAGGAGACAAGGTACAAATTCAATCACAAGCCAAGTAATCTTTTGTCCCATTTTATTTTTCTTTTTATTTGTGTTCGGGAGTACAGTGGGAACGGGGATAGGCTTACGAAGAAACACGCCCATGTTATTTTATTATCTATTGCCGCAATGTTACAGTTAGACGCGATAGTACGACAATACCTAAATGAAGCCACAGAATATAACGAACAGAATTGTTGTTTTATTTGTTTGTTTTTTCTTTTTCAACAAAAATTCATTGTGCATAATATTTTCGCAGAGCCTAACTCTTCCATCCAGGAAGACTATCTTTCTATTTAACTTCATCAGCCATTTTGAATTTGTTTTTTCAAGTAGTAGTACCATTTTGTTTCTTTATTTTGTTACCAATGCTCGTGTTTCTTCATTGATTTCTATGTTTACCAGAGAGTTGATCCTGCTTTCTACGTTTTCATTTTCTATTTCCTGGGTTTCTCAGTTGTGATAAAGTTGCTAAATCATCGAAAAAAATGTCAAATATTTGGTCAAATATATCAATGAAATAAAGGAATATTTATCCATATATATATATATAAATAAATGTTTATATGCTCGAGAGAATTTTTGTTTCCTTTTTTTTTGATATATGGGACTTGTAATTAAATAACACTGATTTCTTTATTCATTAAGAATTTTTTTCTAAACGTTTACAATAGAGAGAAATTATCAAATAATTCAAAGTTTTTTTTTCCTCAATTGGTTGTCCAACCTGAAAAAACATTACAAACGAAATTAAAAGACGCGACTAGAGTATATCACATCTTTCTTATTTTGATAACAAATATATTATAAAGGTCCCTATTTTATTATTTCATTATATTCCATTTTTTTACATTCTATTTTGCATAAATTAACTTACTAGAAACTATAAGTTATTTTAAATTTTGTATTATTGTCATATTTTATCCATTCTCTTTGTTTCATCACATTCCTACTAGCATTATTTTTTTTTTTCTTTTTCCTCTTTTATTTATTTTAGCATAAGTTTACGATTACAAATAAAAATGAGAAAGGAATTACATTTTTTAGTCTATACAAATGCTTGTATATTACTATTCATAGTATACTACACATTTGATTTATTGACTTTATGCATCGATGATACACAACATGAAGCGTTACTGGATGTTGATTTGAACAACCAACCTTATGATATTCTAAGTAACTCATCATATTCCGAAAATTCTACGATTAACAGCAAACCACAATTAATCCCTAAAATTATTCATCAGACCTATAAAACGGAAGATATTCCAAGCCAATGGATTGAAAGTCAAAAGAAATGTAAAGACTTACACCCAGATTATAAGTATATTCTGTGGACAGATGCAATGGCCAGAGAATTTATCAGAGAAGAATATCCTTGGTTTTTAGACACTTTTGAGAGTTATAAATATCCGATTGAAAGAGCAGACGCCATTCGTTATTTCATTTTGTCGCACTTTGGTGGTATTTATATTGATTTGGACGATGGCTGTGAAAGGAGATTAGATCCTTTATTAACAGTACCAGCATTTGTTAGGAAAACTTCTCCAACAGGTATATCTAACGATGTTATGGGTTCTGTTCCAAGACATCCATTCTATCTGAAGTTGATAAAGTCATTAAAACATTATAACAAAAACTGGTATATCCCATATATGACTATTATGGGTTCTACGGGTCCTTTGTTTGTCAGTGTTGTTTGGAAACAATATAAAAGATGGGGCAGAATGCCAGCTAATGGTATCGTGAGAATCCTACAACCAGCTGATTATAAATCAAATCAAAATTCTTTTTTCTCTATTGCCAAAGGCTCTTCTTGGCATACTGATGACGCATCCTTCATGAAATCGTTAGGTAATCACATTCTTTCCTGTGTTGTTGCAGGCTTTGTGTTCGGTTTCTTTGTCTTGTATTTTGAATATTGCTTTTATTGTTGGTTGTGTTCCAATAATAACGGCAATTCACTATTAAAAAGATTTGGTAAGCAATTACAAACATTTTTAGTGTTTATGTTCGAATCTGTTACAAGTAGACGCAGCTATGATACTTCGTATTATAATGATCACACTCAATCTTCTGTTATGTTTGATCCGAGTGTAAAATTTAACAAATGTAACGATTCCAATTATTCGAATGAATTTAGCAGCAAGAAGAGAAGTAGGAAAGATTCTAACTTACCGTTCCATAATGTCATAAGCGATTTAGAGAAGAATGATCCAAAGTTCACTGACTTGAGTTGAATAAGATTGTGTATATATCTTTTATACGTATTTATTTGAAAACATTAGCATGATACTCTACTAGTTAGTTAGTACCTTCATTTTCTTAGAAAGTTTTTTTAATAAGTTTTTTTTTTATATAATACAAAATGTTAGGTGAGACCAAAGATAGATACATAGGTAAATATGTAAACCAAATTTACGAAAGAAAGAAAAGAAATGACTTCAGAAGTCTTTAAAGAAAGTCCAGTAGATAAAAATATAATCTCACCACCTGTTTTTTTGGAATAAAATGAAAAATACGAGTATAATCAAGTTGTTACCCATTAGATTATGGTAAGACAGCAGAAGAACCGGCATTCTTTAACCAGGAATTGACGGTATCTTGAGATAATGTAGCACCAAAATCATCGCTGACTTCAACAATGTGAACAGTCTTGTCACTACTGTTGAAAATAACAGCGGCCTTCAATGTGTTACCAACTGGTCTCTTGAAATAATCTTGAGAACCAGAATCTTGCTTGTCATGAACATGAGAGATTAATTTATCAGAGCCCTTGGATAAAATTTCGAATAAATCCATTTCACCACAACCAGATTCCCAACAAGAACAGTCGGCATTACCATATTGTAAAGTTCTTGGGATCTTGGCATTTAATAACCAAACAGCTGGCATATCTTGGTTATAACCAGAACCAGAAGTATCGCTTGGCATTTCGAATTCAAAAACGAAGATCTTGTCATCACCACCGAAACCGTGGTACGCTGGGATACCTTCACGGAAGTAACCACAGTCGTTGCCGCTACATTCAACACCAGAGAAAATCATAAATTCTTGACCAGACTTTAAGGTAACATCATCTAAAGCGTAAGAGGAACCAGCACCATCAACACCGTTAGAAGCGGCGAAAGAGATAGAGTTACCAAAAGTACTTGACCAGACACCAGATCCAGCAGTACCACCTTGATGATTCATAAAGACACAGTTGGAAGCAGAACCTGGAGTGAAGTAGGAATATCTTTCCCAGTCACCAGTTGCGACAGAAGAACCAGAGCTAGAGGCAGATTGAGAAGTCTTGGATGAATGAGCACCAGAAGAGGATTCAGAAGAGGATGGAGAAGATTCAGAAGAACCGGCAGCAACAGCAGTAGCACTATTAGATTGAACTGGGGCTTGAGAAGATTTTTGGTTTGCTTCAGTAGTTTGAGTAGTTTCAGCAGCCTCAACTTCAGCAGCAGCTACTGGAGTGACAGTTTCACCGGCAGCGTTTACAAACACGGTAGCGGTCACTTCCACGTATTCAACAGCAATATCTCTCTTATGTTGGTGACCCTTCTTGGTAACAACTTCTTCACATTCTTCAGTATCCCTCTTTTGTAACTTGTTAGCAGGGTAGTAAACACCAAATTGTTTTAAGTTAATTGGACCTCTGAAATGAACAGATAATTCTTCATTTAGTGGAGCTAAGTCACCAGAGAACGCTAAAGCAGAAGAAGAACATGCACCGGTTTGTTCATTCATGCTGGTAATATCATTGTATGAACCTGAAGCACCAACATTAGAGTAAACAATAGCTTTGGTTTCATCACAGTAGTAGTTACCATCACTGGATAAGACACAGTCAGCTTTAATAAAGTTAGCAAGACTGGTTAAGATGGTCAAAGTTGATAAAGTTGAAATTTTCATTTTTGTTTATTTTATTAACCTGACAAAAAATAAACCAATAAATAGAATTTTGATTACAACAAAATTTTTCTTAGCAAAAAGGAATGACTAGTAGTTGGATATTGGACAAATATTAAATAAAACTTTTAAAGGATAGTAAGTTTATTAAATAAATGAATAAAGAATTTAAGGTGAAATTTTTTTTTTGAATTTAGACTGTTTAATAAAATCAAATAGGCGTGTTAAAAGACAAAGAAAAGGATATCTTTAAAAATAGCTTTAGTTTATAAATGAAAAAAAATTACTTAGACAAAAAAAGAAAAACAAAATATACGATTGAAAGAGGCTTACGAAACTAAGCAAGAAGATTGAAATTAAAGTGCACCTATCGCAAGCAGATGAATTCAAATTAAAAAAAATTGTCCATATAAAATAGAGAAGCAAACCTGAGAGAACTTCTCCTTAGCAAGAAATGTAAGAGACAAGTAACAAAGATAGTCCATAACACTAAGTAAAAACTTTTCATATTAAATTGAATGAGCCCAACGCAAAATATACTGGGCAAGAGCAAGCTATAAGTAAACAAAATATTAACATGTAAACAAGATTTTGCACAGAAAGACTGCAGTATTTCCACCACGAAAATTATTGGTCATGTCAAAATGTCGCTGTTTACCTCATAAGATACTTGTACGTCAAATTCTTAATAAATTGTTTTTTGCTTTCGTAATACAATTTTGCTTGTTCGCGTTTGTGCGGTCTGTTCTTAAACCTGCGCGTTTTTGCTATATGTGGTAAACTGTTAATTTTCGCGGGTCCTGTTGAATCCCGTAGTATAGGGGTAAACCTAGCTTAGTTAACTCCTCTACATGATTTCCCATTTCGGACATTAGGTTTCTTAGACCCCTACGTTAGATCTGTTGCAATTCGGTGTTTAATGTGTTTCAGAGCTGGTATACAATATTCAATTGATAAACCCATAGGTTATAAAATGTAATTCATAGAATATTTGGTTACCTACTAGACTAAATGTACTTCAAACTGTAGAATTTTTTAGTCTTATGTTTAAATTAGATGTAGTTTTTTACATTATACTTAGAACATCATATAAAACGGTTAAAAAAAATACTTATCTATTTCTTGGTTCGAAACGTGTCTGCTCCCATTTACCAAAATTGACTTCGGCTTTTTCCCACTTTGACACGTAAGTCACTTAAAATTCAGATACTTAAAATCTTGTAGTGAAGCATACGTAGCCTATCTTTAATTGAATGTACATATATATATACATATATATATATATATTTTACAGCTATAACGTAGCTTGAGAATAGGTTTTCAAGAAAGTTCAAATATTGATACACAATATACTGTTTCGAATTATTACAAACACCTTCTATAACATATAACAATGGCCATCCAAACACCAAAGCAAAGACTAGCAAATGAAAGGTTTAACAAGAATATCGAAAAAAACAGAAAATACGGTAAGAAGAAGGTTGCAAAGAGTACCGACAACAAATTTCCAATCTCTAAGTACTGGATTGCTGCTATATTCTTTCTGTTAGTTGGTGGTGGTGTTTTAGAATTACTAAGTTTCTTATTCTAATCATGTCTGCATTAATGAAAATATTTCTCTTTATACAATAATTTAGTTATTCCTACGATGCAATAACTACTTATACATATATATTTATATATATATGTACGCATGTTCAAAAAAATTAATAATATACTGTGTTGAATTATTTAAATGTATTCTCCTTTCTGTATATCCTGTTTCATGTTGCCTCCAGAGAACTTTGGGCTTATTTCCTTTCTTCCTTATAAAAATAACTTAAAAAATACACAATTAAACAGAATTAATAAATATTGAGTAATTTTATTTAAAGGCGACAATTCCAATAGACAAGAAATTGATAATCTGGTGAGAGTTAGATAAGAATGTCATTGAATTCCAATGTTAACTAGGCAAGGTATTTATTTTAAGATACCCAGAGATGTTCGATCAATGGGATCAAAAAGGAGTAGTGTTTACTCATCCACCACACAAATAACGTTTAATGAGAAGTTACACAATATCGATCCTAGCGATCAAAAAATAATAGACAACCTGTCGTTTTTCAAGAATAATGAGTCTATACCGAAGAGATCGCCATTCTCTTCTACAACAAGAATACCTAACGATAAAAGAAAATATATCGATAATAAAATTAAAGTAGTAGATAAAATATTTGGTAGAAATCCGGATTACCCAGATTATATTCAACATTCTTTTCCTGAAGGAAAGACTAATCCATTTGAGGATGTATTACAGAAATCTGATTTCATGGCAACACACAAAAGGTTATCAGTAACGTCACTGCTAACAAAAACATGGTGTGAGTTAAGAAACACGTATGACTTGTATTCGAAAATACCAAGATATAAAACTTCGCAACTAAGAAAAGGGACGAAACAGCACTCTTTCTTAGAGTTTGAAACCCATCCTGAAGACCTCGATTGGGCTGACTTTGATAAAAAAATGAATGTCCCGCAGCACCCATTATTAGATCAATGGATTGCATTACTCAACAGGCTGGTTGAATTAATTGTAAGCGGGGAAGCACGAGAAATTCTGTCTCACACTTTCATTGACTCTACTTCACCAGATCATATTTCAATTAAAAAGACTGCCGATGAGTGGGAAACAATTCTATATGAAGAAAAAAATGGTACTAAAATGCATGACCATATTGTATTGGTGAGTGGTATTATCGATCACTTAAGATGGACGAATATTGAGGATAAAGAAAAATATATTGCGTTAAAGATACAGGATAAAATGAAAGGACTGGATCTAGAAGAGATATTAACACGCATGAATCAGGTAGCCGTAACGCCGACGCATAAAATTCTTGTAGGGGACGTTAAAACTAGATCGACTTTCAAAATACCTACTCAAAGTTCTGTAGTCAAATCTTCCAAGCAGCAGTTAATGTACTATAGATATTTTATGGAGTCTCTGGGTGAAGATGCTGAATGTACTTACTATTCATTACTTTTGAATGCACAGCGAAGAGGCTACGATGTAGATGAACCTATAGACACACTAAAGGCTATTAGTCTTTTAGTTGGTTCTCCGTGGATTGTAGAAGATATGCAATGCCTGATGGATGGAAGGGACATTGGATTTAGTAGGTATGATACTTTCCAGAATACTACTAACGAAAAGTTTGATCTTACAAAGTTTAGGGATGTGAAAATAGAAACAATACAAAATAATTTATCTCGTTTTTTTAGTCTTTGGCAGAAGCCAGTTACATTAAGATATTTTGCAGCACGGATTGCAGCACTATATCACTCAATTGGTAAACATTTGGGTGATAGGTTAACCATAGAATATTATTGTGGAAGCAAAAACTTTCATAATATAAACTTTGATTATGACTACGAAATTTTACATTCTAATTTTGTTGATAACACAGATTTTTGGTTTGGTAGGAGAGATATCCAACCAATCGACAAAAATGTTAAGAATTTCTTGACATATTGCAGAAGTTGCGAGTACTCGGATGTTTGTTCTTGGTTGAAAGAAGGGGAGGAAATGTTGAAACGTTCAGGGGATAAATTAACATAGGTTAATAAAGGTAACATTTTCAATAATTTTGCTCTGACAGTACTACTAGTGATACCTTTGGTCGATGAGTTAGAACAATGGTGTCTGCTATGTAGATCTCAACATATAAATTCAATAATTATATTTATTGTTTGATTCTACCTTTAAATGTATGCCATTCTGCAAGTTACTTTGAAACTAATACATGAAACAGTGACAAAAAACGATCCTTATTATTTACTTTATTTCTGAACTCATAGATATAAATGTTTGCTGTATAAACAGTTCTAAAATAGTAACCTAAATATAGTATTACGCTCTCTAATTAGTTAAGAATACGCTACAAAGTAAATAAATCTTATAATTACTGGAATAATAAGAAATCTAAGCTGTTAATTATTCCTCTATTTATACCTTTTAGTTAGATAGTTCTTTAGAAGTTGGTCAATAGATAATTCGTCTCGACTTTGACATTAATATTACTCAGTAGGGAAAGAACCACGGTGCAATTGGTGTCATCTCATCTGTTATTTCGTGTCTCTCACAACACGATATCCAGTTCTTGTCACTAGCGTCCGTATTTCCTTATGTTTATAATAATACATTATCTAATATGTGTCTTTTATTACTCCCTACACCAATAATAATGTCGCTTGAACAAATGAAATGAGTTATGGCATCTGTTTTTAGCATCTTCTTATTCATAAAACTTTGGCAACAATATATCTAAATATAAGCTCGTATGGCGCAGTGGTAGCGCAGCAGATTGCAAATCTGTTGGTCCTTAGTTCAAATCTGAGTGCGAGCTTTTTTATTTTTTCAACACTTATTTAATATACTTAATATTAAGTACATACAAATATGAAAATAAGAAACTTGATATAATAGTAGGACGTAGGTGTTGCTTGGCTTATTTATTCTTCACACGTATTGATAGATTATAGACTTTCTTGAAATGGCAAGGTTGGCAAATTTGCAAAATGATAAGACCGATGGCGCATAATCGATCAATCAATTTAAAATATAAAAAAATAAAAAAATAGATAAGATAAAGGTTACACAACAAGCTTGAAGGGATCTTAACCTTCTGATAAACATAGAAGACTTTTGATAAATGTGGTTATTTCTCTGTTACTTTGTGAAGCTCTTATTCGGTATATTTGCAAATTTCACAAATTTTTATAGGTTCAAACTTTTTCATAACTGATAAGATTATGACTGAGATTATAGATCAAGAAAACAGAATACTATCATATTTGACCTTCAAAATTAATTGATATAATAGTTATTATATAATGCTTCAAGGTTTTTGTAGGTTGGATTAAATTACTTTCGAGATGCTAGGGTTAAATTAGAAATTATTCAATCAAAAATATTAACAATATGAACGATAATAAGGTAATAAATGCAGGATGGTCAATCACAGATTGGGTCAATTTTCATAAGGTTTCAACCAATGAGAAATCTCTTGAAACTATTCAAAATTTAATAAGATCACAAAGTATGAATGCGGATAAAGTAGAGTGGATTTCGTTATTGTCTGAGGAGGAATTAAAAAGACAATGGCAGATTTTAATTAGTAGAGGTGATATGGAGAATCTGCCATTATTCGGTGTCCCAGTTGCAATTAAAGATAACATTGATGTGAAAGGTTTTGCAACAACCGCAGGATGCCCCTCATTTGCTTACTGGCCTGAGAAAGATGCCAAAGTAGTGAAACTACTAAGAGATGCCGGTGCCATTATTGTTGGAAAGACCAATTTAGATCAGTTTGCGACTGGTTTGGTGGGTACAAGATCTCCATACGGTAAAGTTGGATCTGCTTTTAGCGATCAGTATGTTTCTGGTGGTTCATCGTCCGGCTCTGCGAAAGTTGTAGCGGAAGGTATTGTCCCTATTGCCTTGGGTACTGATACCGCTGGCTCAGGAAGAGTTCCCGCTGCATTGAACAATATAATTGGCTTAAAACCAACTAAAGGTGTTCTGTCTTGTCGTGGTGTTGTACCTGCATGTAAATCTTTGGACTGTATTTCAATATTTTCGTTGAATCTTTACGATGCCGAATTGTGCTTCAAGATAATGTGCGATGAAGATGTGGAAGATGAATTTTCTAGGAACTATCCTATAAACCCAATGAAAGCATTTAAACCTAACTTAAACATAGCTGTTCCAAAAGTTGTGGAATGGTATGGTGATATCCATAATTCCAAATTATATCAAAATTCTCTTGAAGTTTTGAAGAAAACAGGTGCAAATATTATTGAAATTGATTTTAGTCCATTTTTGGAACTCGCTAATTTCTTGTACACTGGTCCATGGGTTGCAGAAAGGTACGCTGCAGTCGGTGCTTTTCTAGAATCAGGTCCACCGAAAGATACTCTTGACCAAACAGTTTTATCTATCATTAATGGTGGTACTAGCTTTGATGCAGTTACAGTATTTAACTATGAGTATAAAAGGAAAAAAATTCTTAAAGAAATAGATCAGATCTTTAGGATAATTGACGTTTTGTGTGTACCAACATGCCCTCTGAATCCAACAATAGAAGACGTTCTGAACGAACCCTTTAAAGTCAACTCAATACAAGGTACCTGGACAAATTTTGTTAATCTAGCTGACCTAGCAGCCTTGGCTGTTCCTTCCGGATTTAGGGATGATGGTCTGCCAAATGGTATTACATTGATAAGTAAAAAGTTTACCGATTTTGCATTGTTAAAACTGGCACAGATATATTTCCAAAAACTATACCCTTGTGGTTCAATGCCTTATGGTTTGTTTGTAGACGATAGGGCATCTATTAAAAATGAAATGTTAGTAGGACCAACAATTAGTGATGTTGGCCAGATTAAGGTTGCAGTAGTTGGAGCCCATCTTACAGGCCTTCCTCTGAACTGGCAATTAGATGAAGCAAATGCAACTCTAATTTCAAAATGTAAAACCTCAAAGAACTATCGTTTATATGCACTACCAAAAGACGGTCCAATTTTAAAGCCTGGGCTAAGAAGGGTAAATGACTCAAGTGGGGAGCATATAGAACTAGAAATATACAATATTCCACTAGAAAATTTTGGTAAGTTTATGTGTCATATCCCTCATCCATTAGGAGTTGGAAACGTAGAGTTAGAAAATGGGGAATGGGTAAAGTCTTTTATATGTGAAGAAATTGGTTATCTTTCAAAGGGGTCAGTTGATATTACTAAACATGGAGGATTTAGAAATTATATTTCGAGTTTAGACAGTAAAGTGCGCAAAGCATTTAAGACTGTATTAGTTGCAAATAGAGGAGAAATAGCTGTTCGTATCATAGCGACACTTAAAAGGATGGGTATTAGGACAGTGGCAATTTATTCCGAAACAGATGCACATTCACAGCATGTACATGATGCAGATATTGCAATTCCACTATATGGACACGCACCCATAGACACTTATTTGAATATTGAGAAGATTATCAAAGCAGCAAAGGATTCTGACGCTGAAGCGATTATCCCGGGTTATGGTTTTCTTTCAGAAAATGCAACATTTGCTGATAGATGTTATACTGAGAATATAGTTTTCATAGGCCCCACTGGTGACACGATTAGAAAATTAGGCTTAAAGCATTGTGCCAGAGAGGTTGCTAGAGATGCAGGTGTTCCATTAGTGCCTGGTTCTGATCTGATAAAAAATCCAGAGGAGGCTAAGGAAATTGCTAATGTAATTGGCTATCCAGTTATTGCAAAATCTACAGCTGGAGGCGGTGGTATTGGTTTAAAGAAAGTGGATGAAGCAAAGGATTTAGAAGAAATATTTCACACCATACAACATCAGGGTGCAAGTTATTTTGGTAATTCTGGTGTTTTTATTGAGAAATATGTCGAAAATGCAAGACATGTTGAAGTTCAGATAATGGGTGACGGTTATGGCAAGGTTATTACAATAGGAGAACGTGACTGCTCTCTTCAACGTAGAAATCAAAAGCTGGTAGAAGAAACCCCAGCTCCGAACCTACCACAAAATACAAGAAATGCTATGAGAAATGCCGCTAGAAAATTGGGCGAAGCTATCCATTATAAATGTGCTGGTACAGTTGAGTTTATATACGATGAGCTCCATGATAAGTTTTACTTTTTAGAAGTCAACACGAGACTTCAAGTTGAACATCCAATTACTGAAGCAGTTACTGGCTTAGACCTTGTTGAACTTATGGTAAATATTGCAGGCAATGTAGCACCTGATCTTTCTTCAATTAATGTAAATATCAGTGGTGTCTCAATGGAAGCTAGGTTATATGCAGAGAATCCTTTAAAGGAGTTCAAACCTTCTCCAGGTCAAATATCACGTATTAGTTTTCCAGAATGGTGTAGAGTCGATACATGGGTTAAAAAAGGGACCATCTTATCATCAGACTATGATCCCACCATTGCTAAAATTATAGTGCATGCTAACTCTAGGACTGAAGCGATTGATAAATTGAAAAGAGCATTGGGAGAGATTGAGATTGATGGATGTGTCACTAATCTCCATTATTTGCAATTTATTATTTCATCTGAAATGTTCAGGAACGTATCTTTCTGTACAAGTTCTCTAAATTCACTCAACTACAATGACTGTGCATTTGAAATATTGGTACCTGGTGCACAAACCTCAATCCAGGATTATCCAGGTAGAACAGGCTACTGGAGAATTGGCGTCCCACCATCTGGTCCAATGGATAATTATTCGTTCAGGTTAGCTAACCGTATTGTTGGTAATGATGCAGGTGTGGCAGGTCTGGAGTTTACGCTGAACGGACCTACAATTAAGTTTTATTGGACTACAGTGGTGGCAATTACAGGTGGTGAAACAGACTGTCAGTTAAATGGTGAGTTAATTAGTCAATATACGCCAATAGTGGTCCGAAATGGAGACATATTATCTATCGGGAACATTAAAAGAGGATGTAGGTCTTACCTCGCTATTAGAGGCGAAATTGATGTCTCTGATTATTTAGGTTCAAAGTCTACTTTTACTCTCGGAGAGTTTGGTGGTTATAATGGTAGAATTCTAAGAACGGGTGATCTCATATTTGTCAAACCATGTTCTGGTTCTGAGCAAAGTAAAAGTATTCCAAAATCGTTGATTCCATTTATTCCAAGTAATGGATATTGGAAGATTGGTGTTACAGTTGGTCCACATGGTGCACCAGATTTTTTCAAAGAGGAATATGTTACAGAATTTTTCTCTGCTAGATGGAAAGTACATTATAATTCTAATCGTTTTGGTATTCGATTAATTGGTCCAAAACCTAAATGGGCCAGAAGTAGTGGTGGTCAGGGCGGCCTGCATCCGTCTAATACCCACGACTTTGTTTATTCTCTAGGCGCCATTAACTTTACTGGGGATGATCCCGTTATTATTACATCAGATGGTCCTTCCTTAGGTGGATTTGTCTGTTTTGCTGTGATACCTGATTTTGAATTATGGAAAGCAGGTCAGGTAAGACCAGGTGATACTATTACATTTGTTCCCATAGATTACCAAACTTCTCGCTTGCAGAAGAACATTCAAGATAATGCAATTCAAATGTTAGATTCTCTAGAAACGGGAGATCCATTTTCTTCGGCATATGTGGAGTATAATCCAATATTGTTAATGGAAACTCCAAGCTCTTCACTAACACCAGATATCACCTACAGGCAATCTGGTGATCGCTACATTTTGATTGAGTATGGTAGTGGCATAATGGACTTTAATTATAGCTATAGGATACATTGTCTAATCAAACTTGTCGAAAAATACAAGACAAGAGGTATTATTGAAATGTGTCCTGGTGTACGGTCTGTTCTAGTTGAATTCAATGGTAATGACATTTCACAAAAGGAACTTTTATCGACATTACAAGCATATCAGTCAGAGATTGTATTTGATAAAAATTGGACAGTAGATTCGAATGTAGTAAGGCTTCCTATGGCATTTGAAGATTCTAAAACTATTGAATGCGTCTCTAGATACTCAGAAACTATCCGCTCTAGTGCGCCATGGTTGCCAAGTAATGTCGATTTCATCGCTGATGTGAACGGAATAACAAGAGATCAAGTTCACGATATGATATACTCTGCCAGATTTATGGTTCTTGGTTTAGGAGATGTTTTCTTAGGTTCACCGTGTGCAGTACCATTGGATCCGAGACAAAGGTTTCTAGGAACAAAATATAACCCTTCCAGAACATATACCGATCGGGGTCTTGTAGGACTAGGTGGCATGTATATGTGCATTTATGCAGCTAATAGCCCTGGTGGCTATCAGTTATTAGGTAGGACCATACCAATTTGGGATAAATTATCATTATGTGACTTTGATAACGGAAATCCATGGCTTCTAAAGCCTTTCGATCAAATTGAATTCTATCCTGTTTCAGAAAGCGAACTGAATCTATATACCGATCAATTTGAAAATGGTACCTTTAAAGTTGATATTGAAAGATCTATTTTTGATCATGCAAACTATTTGAACATGCTTGAAAAGAATAAGGATTCAATTAGACGATTTGAAGAAATACAGATGGGAGAAAGAAAAGAGAAGTTTATAGAAACAATTCAAGTTGCCAATCAAGAATTGGAACCCTCAAATGAGAAATCAAATATGAACCTGGAAGAATATTCAAACTCATCCCAGATGGTTTATTCCGAGTATTCAGGTAGGTTCTGGAAACAAATTGCTAAAATTGGTGATATTGTTGAAACTGGGCAGGGACTTCTTGTAATAGAAGCTATGAAAACAGAAATGCTGATTAATACTACTGTGAAAGGTGTTGTTACAAAAATTCTTCACCAGAAAGGTGATATCGTGGAGTCTGGTGAATTGGTTGCTGTTATTGAAACTGAAGTTTAGACAAGTTCATTTTAAATATGTTTATTATTTTCTCTTATTTAAGGTAGACTTCTACAATCTATGAAATATAAATTTTTTTTACTATATGGTTATGTTATTTTTTATTATGACCTTTCTGGCATCACATCAGATCACAGAACTTACGTGGCACCATGTTCAACAGGAGTCGCACTTGAGATTAAGGGAGTTTCACTATCTTTTGAATTTCTTAACTCTGCCACCTGGGTATTCTCAGATGGTACAGATGAAATTGTGGCTGCTTTTAATGCTAATGATGCTTTAGCAATATGAAGCCTCTTCTGGATACGCTTCTTCTGGAAACGAATTGGGATGTATGGTATATATCCGAGCTTTTCCTCAATAGATAAGATTTTCAAAGTTGCAATAAGCACCAACCAATATATATTGTAACTAATAACAGATCCATAAGTAGCACTATTGGTCCAGCCAAATATAGCTGTTAAAATCATCCAACCACCATCCTTCTCACCGTTGCAACAGTTAACATGCCAGACAGATTTGGATATGTCATATGACCCTGGTCCATTACCAACTTCGCTCATATCTTGACCATTACATTTATTAACATAATCCTGTAATTCTAATTGCCATACACCCTTTGAGAATAGACCAGATGCAATTAAATATAGGAAGCATGTCGTCACAACTAAGCAGATCTTTAGTGATAAAGAACTTGAATATTTAAAGAAAAAGTAACCGAACACACCGCTAAGTAATACTGCAACCAACATTGACAATGGAATGGAAGTTAATGGTTGATCAATTCCAACACCGCCAATGAATACAACAGCTTCTAAACCTTCTCTTAAAGTAGTAATAAATGGTAAAATAAAAAATGCATACTTTTCACTAAACTTAACAGCATGATCAGCATTGTCTTTGAATAATTTACTCCTATCAGAATAAATAATTGATGCTAATTTAATCCTAAATTTTTCTCTCAGTTTACCCATCCTTAGGAAGAATAGGCCCATTACAGAAATAATCACAGAAGCAACTATGCTCAATATACCTTCGTAGTAATGTTCACTGACACTCCAAAGATCTTGACCTACATGATAGAAAACAGCGATGAAAATACCTCCAATAATCATACACAACAATAACCCAAGTGCACCACCTGAAATAATCTGGACCTTCAATTTCTTATACATCTTAGCACTATCATTCATATTAGGACTGTCTTCATTTGTAGTAGTAAACTCCTCCTGGTGATCATATATTTCCTCTTCTTCTTCCAGTGACAGTCTCTGACCGTGTAAGATTGGCTCACTTTCAGGTTCAAAATTTTCATTTTGACCTGATTCATGATGTGATAATGCTTGTTTAACAATAGTTAAGAGAATCGATACAATTATTACTATCTCCAATGATTCCCTAAGAAAGATAAAAAAGATCTGAAAAGAGAAATAATCTTCAAATCCCATTTTTCTATATTTCTAAGTTGTTTTCTCTTTATTTTTAATACTTAAAGTATCCTCTAAACAACTTCAATGATCCTTAGTAACAAATATATAGCAATCTTATTGTACTCTCAAAGGTTTATACTGATCTTTATTAATTGTTTCTTATTTCTCATGAAATTTTCTGAAGTATTTTAGTTGCACCCCTTCTCTATTCTTGCATCGTCTTCGAAATTAGCTTTGTGTCGGACTTATTGAAAAATCGTTAAATTAAAGAATGACAGATTTGGCATACAGAGATTGATGCAATGTAGTATAAATGCTTTATTAGTAATGATCAATTTGTCGTAATGTTAAATTATATTTTCATAAGCAATTACACAAATTTTTTTCTTATAGATACCTAGAATATTATACTAGAATATTGAGTTATAAATTAATATACACGGAGATTCAAAGAATAATTAAGTAAAAGAGTTTCAACGACCAATGTCATACAGAAATAATTTTAAACTCCAATGGTCTAATGAATTCTTCTTGCTCCTTGTAAGCATTTTATTTTTTATATCAGTATATAACTATATAAGTTTATTGCAAGAACTGGAGAACTCCAAAAACATATTCCTTTGTAAATATTAGGATTGTGCCCTCTATGATATGCATTTAGTGCTCTTTATTGAAGAGTAACGATAAATTTTTTCCTTCAATTTTTAATGTAGAGTCTAGCATACAATTCATAGTCACGAATCAACTGCATGATTTTCATAACCAGGATTGTTGGAGAGAGTTGAGTATATGAGAAGAAACGATAATATTAGATTATACTTTCACTTGTTAGAGATCAATTGCGTTTTACTATAACGTAAGCGTTATATATTGAAAGATTTAGTAATAGATTTTTTATAACGGTAAATTAAAATTAGTCTCAACGAAAATAAGAAACGCAACACCAAACGCAATGGATATTGTTTTGAAAGCATGCCAGCTAGATGGTCAACCTCTCTCAGAATTACCTATTAAGAACATTGTTGATAAGTACATTGATGGTACGGGGCTAGCTAAACAGATAAAGCTCGATATAAACCGTCAGGATTTTCAAACACACTTTATAAAAAGTCATGAAAGTTATATTTTATCAGATAAGAAAATCAATGTACGTGTATGTCATAATTATGATCCTAATTCAAAAGAGGTTTATCTGTTTATTCATGGTTTAGGTGGGACTTTGGAACAGTTTGAGCCTCTATTACGATTACTTGATCTAGATAAGAAATCATTTATTGCCATCGATTTGCCTGGATTTGGTAAAAGTGATGAACTGAGTGACTATTCTATGTTAAATGTCGTTAATATAATTCATCAAGTATTGCAGAAAGTACTTAAAGCAAATAATGTAACTCTGAACTTGGTGGGTCATTCAATGGGATGTTATCTTTCTTTACATTTTATTGAAATTTACTCAAAGGATTATAGATTAAACCATTTGGTACTTTTGGCATCACCAAAACCTAGAATTGAACAATTAGACAAATCAAAATGGATTAACCAATATGCTTTGAAGATAGTCAATAAAATTCCATGGACTTTTGATTATTATAGGACATGGTTAGACCAAAGTAAAGGCCTTCAAAGTTCGGGCATCGAGAGATTCTTTTACAACAATGACGAGAGTGATCAGGATTTAAGATATAGAAAGTTATGGCAATTCTATAATAATGTACAGATAAAAAGTAAAAGTATTATTGCATATTTGTTAGGCTGGGAGGCTATAGAATGGTCAAAGGTAAGAAATATTCTCTCGAGAGGGGACTGTATAACGAAGGTTACAATAGTTTACGGGGACCAAGATCGTGTCACTTCAGTTGAGCAAGCTAACGACTTAAGAGAAGCGTTTCCTAAAAATATTGATACAAACTTGATTATTATCAAAAACTGTTCACATAATTTGTGCTTCGATGCACCAGCAGAAGTATGTTCCTTATTTTATAAGAATATACTGAACTAATGAATATATATTGTAATAAAGTTAAAAGTTATAAAGTTCTAATGCTAAAAGTAATGTATGAAAATAGAACTGTATATGTATAAAATGTTTAAAATAAAAGTTTTCTAAGCTGTCATAATGGTCATAATTTCATTGAGTAATGTATGTTATTAATGAATCAGATAAGCAATGCAATAAGATTAAATGCTAAAATAATTATTTTCACCGATATTCCTCCTCAACTCCATGCTTCTGAGTCTTCTTACTCTTGCTATAATCGCATGCGTTAACACATCGACTCGTTCCATGGCTTCCTTTGGTAAC
>PPOM03000350.1:262780-281332 GCA_003708925.3 Kazachstania martiniae
TTTGGTAACGGATCATTTGGAGAGGGGACTTGGTTGTAATTCTCATTGACATGCAGTTTGACTACAGCCGAGATGTGGGTTGATGATAGTTTACTTATCTTGTAAGAAGTTTCTCTGTCATTTTTTAAGATAGTCAATCTAAAATTCATTGATTGTTGTTCATCTTGCTTGGAGCCGAATTCAATTTCAAAGATATTAGAAATATCAATAATATCTGAATCGATAGAACGAGTAGCCGTTCCTAGTTGCTTCTTAGCCTTAACACGGAATAACGTTTCAATTTCGAATTCATTCTTCTTTAAAATATCTTCCAAAATTATTAAGATTAAAAAATCATTAAATGAGCCTTTACAAGCCCAAGCGAAGTTTCTATTCATACCTGATTTTTCAAAAGAAAGGTCAAGTTCACGATTGATAAATTCATTTGAATTCGTATCCATTGAGTTCTTCAAAGTATTAAGGATAAAATATTTAATCATGTAGCGTCTACACCAAACAATTCCATCCATTTTAACACTCTTTGTCTCTACATTCATAGATTTTTTACAAATCGCTTCAAAAACTTCACATGGATTTATTTTCCTTAATTCAATACTTCCTGCCATATTATTCTGATTCCTTCTAGAGCCTCTCATTTTAGTCTGGCCGTTGATAGGTAGTGGATAATCATTCCATGCGGAACCAGATGTCATCCACTTATTTGGACCGTATCCAACACTAGATGATCTTCTTTCTGTGTTTCTACCGTTCTTCAACTGTTCATAGTATTCGTAACTTCGACTGGAATCAGTCATATAAACAATTTCAAGATTATTTTCTTCCGTACTAGAAGTCTTGGATTCATCTACTGAAGGAAGAATTAATGAATTAATTCTTCTTTTCTTTCTTTCAGATAGAATTTCAAAATCATTACAAATTATCAAATTTGAGAAGTTATAACCAATCAAATTAGGACAGTGATTCATAATATGCATAATGTAACCCATTGGAATATCTTTATATGGCGCATATCTTAAGAGAAATTTATTTGTAAAGGGGTGACGAGTTTTGAATGGTTGTTCAATTCTTTGTAGTGATTCTCCACTTTTTATTCCATTTACTGTAACATCAATAGAATTGTTATGTGTATCATCATTAGTTTTTATTGCATTGCATTCAACTGAGGCCTCTTCCGTAGTTGTATTCTTGAACCTAGATTTATTTCTACTACCAAATTTTAGCCTAAACCAATGTGAATTCTCTTTCGTATAGCTTTTAACTTCACTGATACTAGGTTGAGTATTTACTGGTAAAGCAGGAACTGAAATTTTACTATTGGTAGTTGTACTTCCTTGGGTAGATGATGCATTAGACGAAAGGGAAAGCAATGAATTATTTTGAAATGAAGACATAATACTACCTGTAATCGAGCTAACAGAACTATTTGATCTGTGACGTCTTGGCGAAGGTGAAGTTGGATTGGTTGAAGTTGATGAAGAATGTAAGGAAGACGATCTAGAAAGTACTTTCTTTAGGTTGTAGCTATTTAAAATAGGTGAACTGTAAAGAGGATCGTTTCTATGTCTCCAATCTCTCCATCCTGCATATGCTAAGTCTTTCATAAGCTCGTTATCAGTGGTGTTTGTTGTAGTTGAACTTAAAGTTGAATCATTTGGATCGAAGTCAATACTTTCATCAGTGATATTTCCAATATCAGGTTCAGTCTCATTAGCTAATTGATCACCATTGTCGTTATTTCCCTCAGTTATATCTGCATTTTGGGCTGTGGAGTTAATATCCTTGTTATCTTGTATGATAACACCGTTTTTCAGATTGGATAAATCCAAAAATCTAACAAATCTACCATTTTCTGGATGTAAACGCAAAGAGGTGACGAACTGAGCTACTCGATATGTTGATGTAAAATATGGGTTATAATAAAGAACCTCTTTTGCTGCTTCATAGAATTTTTTGTTGACATATAGACAGTAGATTATTGTATTACGATCGTTTTCAATATTTGATAGGATATAAACTAAAATTTCAATTGGCAAATCATCTAATTTCGCAAATTCATCAAACTTACAAGTAAGGTTGAAATTTATCTTATCATTATTGGGAGCGACAGTGCTAACATGTTGCGATTTTGCTGAAAAGATAGAAAAGGAATCAGTAGAGTTGTGATCATACAATTTATTAATTAACTTCTTAGATGACGATGAAATTAATGACTTATATTTCTTTTTAATCTTAGTCCTTCTCGATCTACTATCAACAGAGGAGACATCATCTTGTAGACTATAAGACGAATCATTAGTGTGTGATCTTATTGGGTTATTTTCAAAGTTTTGATTCTTTTCCTTACCATAAAGCTGCTTATAAACAGAGGTACCATATCGTGAATAATTGTTATTCACAATATTTACTTTAGTTGATCCCCACGGCATCTGCTCTAGTCGACTTTTAACACTATATAGACCTAACGTATATCACCAAATCAACTATGATACTCCCTTATTTCAAGATATAGTTAATCATAAAAGAGATATATACATATATATATATATATATATTTGTGTGTATGTGTATACATGTATAGATGAATGTATGTAGTGATGGATATAGTAGAATTTTAAGACTTAGGAAGTTGCCCGCAGGGTTCAGCCTATTTAGAGATCTAGAAGAACAATCCCCAAAAAAAAATGCATGGAGTAATGTGCGTTACATATAGTGGGGGTTCGAAAATAATCTAATGCAATATTAAGGTTCTTACAGAAGATAACGAACTGAACCCCTCACTTTAACAAATACTCATAGTAGACCGCAAGGGCCAAGACTTTTTTTTTTTAATGAAGACTCGAACGATTTTATTTTCTGTGTTATAATACTACACTTCATACTTTTTTACCGAATGGAGTAACATCGACCGCTCTATGTAGAACAGGATACCATGAAAGTAGTAACTACTACAAACAATCAAGTATTTGTTTGTTTGTTTTTATTTTATTTGTTGTTGTATAAGAAATATATTGTATACGGTGTTATTAAGTAATGTTGTTCTACATCTTGTTACTGCTACTGTTGTACCTTTAACGATGAGCCCCCGTTGCAGGTATTACATACAGCCAAATAATTTTCATCTGGTTCTGCATAGAATTCTGTGTTTGACACCGAAAATTATTTTACTACCCCGCGATCAATTTGATTTTTTTTTTTGCTGTTGTGCTTTGCTTTACAGCGTTACTCTGAAAAATTATATATAATATACCATATAGACAAGTAGGCTTATTTCCACTTTTGTATGGTTTTCCTCTTATTTTACAATTAATATTATTAATACACTACGCTGATATACATATAAAATATATGTTTTATATATAAGAATTAAATAGATGATTGAAAGCCTTGTAGAAAGGTCTAATCTGACATTTCAGCATCAGATTCTAAGCCTGAAAGATCAGGAACGTTTCCTAATGCATTTTGTTCTAGTGCTTGTTCTAATTCTGCATCATCTTCCATGGAACCATCATCCACAAATTTTAGAACATTACCTTCATTAATTAAATGCCAAACGTTTAAATATGAATATTCTTGGATACAGTTGTTTAACTGCAGCATTGTAAAACCTCTTAATCTTACAGTCTTAACAATATTTTCGTATGGTAAAGCTTTCTTAAACTCAGGAGCATCTTGGGACATTTTCTTAATGATAGTGAAAATTTTGGTTGTTGGATTTTCATCCTCCTTAGTTTTACGGTTTTCTTGATATAATGATTCCTTAGATACTCTAACTAATCTTAAAGCTTCTTCAACATCATCAATTTCAACTTGATCAGATAATCTTAACTTAGCTAAAGCTTGTGATAATCTAACAATACCCAACAGAGTTCTTGGTGTAGCCTGACCAAAGGAAAATTTAGAATCCATTTCTCTTTTGGAGTCCTGTCTTAATCTAATATATGCTTGAACAACGTGATCGTTAACTGTTTCACTCATAACGGGCCTCTTAGTTCTAGCAAATGCAATGAATTCTCTCATTCTCGAAGGTTCGATAGGGTTAAATTCTAAATCAGGTTGTTTGTTATGCATATGGACGTAAGCGACATGTTCTGCTAATTTCTCATCAGTTTCTCTATTTGGAGTATCCAGTAATAAGAATAAAATATCAAAACGGGATAATAATGCAGCGGGTAAATTGATATTTTCTAATGGCGACAATCTTGGGTTATATCTACCATATAAAGGATTGGCAGCGGCCAATATAGATGTTCTTGCATTAAGTGTTGTATTAATACCTGCTTTTGAGATAGAAATTGTTTGCTGCTCCATGACTTCATGAATAGCTGTACGATCACTTTCATCCATCTTGTCGAATTCATCAATACAACATATACCATTATCAGCTAACACCAAAGCACCACCTTCTAAAATCATTTCATCTGTAACAGGATCCTTCATAACGGCAGCTGTTAAACCAACACCGGAAGAACCCTTACCTGTAGTATAGACACCACGGGGTGATATTTTACAAATTGCTTTTAATAATTGAGATTTGGCAACACCAGGATCACCCATCAGGCAGACATTAATATCACCTCTAATTTTCATACCATCACCAACTCTTTTATCAACACCACCGACTAATAATAATAATAGTGCTTTCTTGACATCAAGATTGCCGTAGATTTCTGGAGCAATTGATTTAGCTAAACTAGTGTAAACATCACCTGCGTTAACAATTTCACTGATGTGTTGTTCGGCCTCGGAATTCATATTAAAAGCACCGAATTTTTTCTTATGCTGACGAACATATTGTGCTTCTAAATATGTTTCAGTTAATAGACCAGCTCTTAAGGCCTTGAAACCTGTATATGGTGATGGCAAGAAAATACCACTAACGTCAACAGTGTCACCTGGGGTTAATGATCTAACCAGGTCACCGTTAACATGAATAGTTAAACTTCTTGGAATATGACCAACTGGGACTTGTTGAGATAATTCCTGGATTTTACATTCTTGGAATGCACTGAATTTAGACGCCCTTGTACTCATAAATAATTGACCTTTAGTTTGATTTTGCGAACACTCTTTAGAAGTACATTCAACTAGCGGTGAGAAAGTTCTTGAATTAACTTCTTGAAAAATTTCATAACCACATTGATCACAAGTATAGGCAATAACCATTACCGATGGCTTAACGTCGGAAACTCTTGTTATAATACCTCTAACAGTAATTAATTGACCTATATAATCACCTTTTACTTGTCTAACAGATAACGGTTTTATCATTTGAACTTTTTTTGCTGAATTTCTATAACGATAGGCACCTTGTGCAGTTAATGGCTTAAAATAGAAGAAATAGCGTCTTGTTAAATTAGATGGAAACAATTCAGTTTCATCCACGGCAATTTCTCGAAGGGCTTCTGAAGTCGAAGAAGATTGTGTAGCTGGATCAATGAGATTTTCGTCCCTGATTTCATTTGTTCTGTCAGAAATTAACCTTTCATTTCTAAGCTTTCTCTGATTTAGGATAACATCAAGGACATCATCTTTATAATTAATTTCTTTAGTAGGTAATGGCATGCACTCATCAATGATACGACAAAATAATTCGATGAAATGTTGAGCATTTTCTTGAATAGAAGAAACTAAATCAACATTATTACTAGTACCAACAGAAAACTTTTCATTTTGGTATTGTAAGATATCATCTAATTCAACTGTGACTGAATCAACGTCTCTATTGACGACATCTTGTAGAATCTTCATATATTTTGGACCTTTACCAACGCTACCCATCATATCATCATCATTATCAGCTTGAGACTGCTCCTGACTGCTTAATGTGGTAACATCTTGTTTAAAATGTTCGATGAAATCTTTAATGTCTGTAGAAAGTGCCGTATAATCAACTGGAAGTTGAATGGAAGGTAATGCAGTACTCATCTTACAAAGGTCCCTTATACTATATCAAACCAGTTAAGATTTATGTTTTTCTTTTAACTAAAGCAACAATTAGTAATTATAGTAGACAGAAGTGTCTATTAATCTACATAACGTTTAACTTCTAACTAGACTTATCTTATATTTTATCGTGTTTATTTCAATGAAAATTTCAATTTCCGTCCTAAAACAGTAAAAATGCAGTTACAATATTTATCATCATTGACGTATATATTATTACTTTTCCTAAATTGGTAATTTTGGTACATACCTATGGGGATCACATTACTTAATTAGCTTTGGTCAAATCTCAAGTTTTCAAATAAAGATTATATGGTCTACTGTTAACCTTGAGTAACTATGAAGTGTACCTTTTTCAGAATAATTTGATGATTTAAATTAATGAACATCTTGTACGATTTGATAGATAAACATTATAAGGAGATTAAAATGCACCTATTAAGTTTCATGTTCCTTACTGTCGATATTATTTATAAAATTACTTAAACGATACCAGGTGCCAATTCATAATGTCAATAAGAGGTGTTGTTTACTAAAGTCCTTAAAATAATTTTCGTTGTGTATTTATTCAGCTATACTCATACTCTATCCTTCTAATATTCTTCTTGGACTCCACTTCTACTAAGCAAAGCAATGCCCTACATTAATGTTTTATCTACTGGAAATAAGCAGCTATTTTGTGTACAAAATTTATGTGCGTTGCTATAGGAACGTTGAAAATTTTTGTAATATACTTTGTGTTGTCTGGGTTTTATTGTAAAGTTTATACATGTTGTTATGGTAACTACAGTAAAATTGAGAAGCTTTGATGATTGTACTATTTTGAGACATTCCCTCTCTTTTAGATAGTTAAATAATATTAATTGTTTTAACAGAATTGGGAACATATATAGGTATATATATGTTTGTATTTGTAATTATTTTGAAAAGAGTATTGGAGGGCTGAGCAGTGAGATGAATATTTAAATTACTTTGCTTGTTCAGTCATTAATCAATTTTAGTTACAGGACAACTCATATTATATCTTTTGCTAATGATTGCAAAGAATTTACCAATTTTACATAAAAATTTTAAGTTACTATCCACTAGTAAAAAAATAAAAATTCTCTATGGATCGTATATTACATTAGGCTTAATTTTGCCCTTTGGGTTTCCAGCATATAAGTGGAAACAGTTAGGTAATGATGTAAGAGAAAACAATGGTTTGAAAATACGATATATACTCTTTTCATGGGAATATTAATTAGAATATATTTCAATTCTGATAGTAATAATGATAAAAAATAAAAAAGAAAGAAAAGAAGTATAACATCAATATACATGTATATGTATATATATGTATATATATATATAAGCAAAAGACATGGTTTCTTCTTTCATTGTGAGTACTAGTTATATCTGGTATAATTACTGCCAATCGACCCAGTAATCATATGGAGTCTTGCATAAGTCTACTTCATATAGTTTATTGATGATATCATCAAGATAGAACATGATATGGGCTGGCAATATATGCATTGATATTTCAAGCCAACTTCGTCTATAAATGAAATACATTAAAGCATATTTGTAGATTTGTAAGATAGTAGGTGTTATATCTATACCACCTAGAAATATAATTTCTGCTTGAACACCATACTTCTTTATTTGGTAATAGACGAGGTTCTCATGTAATATAGATCCTAATGTTGATAATGGTTGTTCATATGATGTCATTGCTAGTATTATATTTAAAATTAGGAACATCATCCATATGAATCTCCTTTTCGTTGGGAATGAATTTTCCAACATTGTCATGTGATTGGCCCCAATGAAGATATTTAATACAGATGTTAAATTCAGTTCACCATAATCGATTAAAGAATAAAATAATCGTTGATATTGTCCTTTGTGAAAAACTAAGTCATAATTGTATAATGTTTTGCTGGAGTCTACCAGGTTGATTGTAGTTAATGCTGATAATGCAATGCAACTTAAAGTCCAACACCTTGTCACAATGGGTATATCCTGGAATATATTCAATATAACAGCATCCATCTCAGCTAGTCTTTTTATCTATTCTTCTTGTTTAACCTTAATTTTATTTTGGTTGATATTTGGTGACTTCTGACTTTTTCGCTAATTTTTCTGACCTATTCCGCAGCAGACCATATGATATTAATATCTCTAGAAGTTGGCTGTAACGAGTAGATTTTGACAATCTGACAATGAGAATTTCAAATAGTTAATATCTTCAAAAACAAAACAAGACGAAATATTTATCAAATTATTTATGTTTATTTTTCAATTAAATTAGTTACAAAGAAGCAGATTAGAGTGAATAAAGCTACATGTTTTACTAGTACCAGCTTAAATAAGAATAAATATCTTAAATAATGAACTTTGCTGTTTAATGTCCTTTCTAAGATATCATAATACTTTGGAAGGCATTTTTTCTTAGAGTGGACTTTTTGTGTATTTTCTGTTTAATATTTAGTTGAAGAATTTCTTATTGATAAAAGTTTAAGATTAAATACAACTGATAAAAACATAAATATAAAAAAAATTAATGATTAAGCGTTTTGGAATTATATTATATTTAATTAATATTACAAAAAATACATATGAAGATCTATGTTCGAGACGTATATGCATGTTAGAGTTCAGAATATGTGATTGTCCATTGAATAAAAGATAAGAAGGAATACCTGATAAAAATATAAACTCAAGTCAAATTAAAGGTCGTGTATTGATATCTTCAATTTCGCTTGAATGATTTGAGCTACCTGTGCATCTGTCTTAATTTCTTCAGCATCGCCGTCAACAAGTTTAACACGTAACTTAAAATCTTCTGTATCAATTCTTGGAGCAATTTTGCTGCGTAATTCAGCATACGTAATGTTATTATTCAACATTAATGCAAAAATGTCATTTTTATAATAAATTTTAATCTTGGTTTGTTTCAATGGCGGTGGTAATGTACTTGGCGGTCTTGATTTAGGTTTTGAAGAAGATAACGACAGCTCCGAGAGTTTATCATACAATTTCAGGTCTTCACCAGTTAAAGTGTTGTCCTCATTACCTGAGGTAAGAACGTTATTGCTTGTTTTAGCAATAACCTCTGTGTCACCATCTTTAGATAACTCATTATTATGAACATCACTTGAAATCTCCATATCATAACTATTATTTCTAATGCTAAATAAGTTCCTTACCATTGGTGAACAAGTGATATAATCTGGTAATCTTATCAAATCCTTAACATATGCATTCAAATCCTCCTTTCTCTTTTTAGTTATTGAATCTGTAACATATGGAACTGGACCTGGAATATATGGAATGATACGCTTGGTCCACTGACCATTTTTATTCTTCAATTTTCCTGACTCAGCTGGGAATGAATCAAGTAACTGTACTTGAAGGTCGTAGAAATCCTGATAATAACGTTTCAACTTTTTCTTATGACCAGAGATAGTTTCACAATTAACTTCAAACCAATATTTATCGTCTTCTAGACTATATGAATCAATTGAAGCTCGGATGACTAATTCTGGATTAATAGCGACACCAGGTTTCGAAGTTCTGGATTTCTCTTCTTCTTCCAGTTGCTCTAGTTTACCAAAGCTAGAGTTGGCCATATAATCTCCATCATGTTCGACTTGACCTAATGTGATGTTACTTGCCTTATATTTGGCAACGTTAGTTTTCCATTCTTGAACGGTTGGTAAATTAACCGATCTGATGTCATCCATAACGTCGTTACCAGTTGCATACCCAGTTGCAATATCAATGATACTGACAAATCCAACTGGAACAAGACCTGGTCCTCCAAGTCTTCCGATTGGCTTAGCGATGAACCATTCATAATTATGATGAGCACAAATGAATAGATTTTCGCCGACATATGCAGTTAATTCATCTGATTTTTCAGCTTTGAAGTCATATAAAACAATGGCATAGAGAGAACCCATCTTTGATGGACTTTGAAGATTGGATGACGTTGGACTTGCCATAGATAAGTCGTGAGATAAACGCGTCCTTGATGTTGGTTTAGTTTTATCAAATTCCTCAAAATAAGATTTGGGAACCATACCCTGTTGACCTGTCGATGGATTTGAAGCGTGATACCATTCCTGATCCTCATTTATAACATAAAAGAACATACCCTCTGTAAATGACAGCTCGTTTGTACTCTGTGATTGATAAGAATATAATGCCTTAATAACCTTTTCTGGGGTTGAAATATCTTTGGTATTATCTTTATGAGAAGAAAATCTATTTGAACGTCTTGGAGAAGCATTAGTTGAACCTGATAAAGTTCTTACAGGTACTGTTTTCATGTGCTTAATAACATTTGAAGTGTCATGACTTTGAGTAGGCGTTGAAATATCTGCAGATGTTATTCTTCCCTTCGAACTACTATCTCTTTTAGAAAGTTTAAAATTCTTTAGCATTACGGGAATAAAATAGGATAATGATTTCTATTCACTTTTCAGTTGACTTTCCTTTTAATGTATAAAACAAAATGTCAACAACTTAGGTAAACGAACTGAAAACTTCTCTAGCTGAAATTTTAAACTAAAATTTTGACTACTAACTAGAAGTGACACACCTACAAGCGATGAATTGAATTTTATTAATTACTTCTTCTAGTGTTTAAAACGTTGTATGTTCCAATCATCATATTTTATAATTTTTGTTTTACGTATGAAAAAAAAAACGTAAAGTTTGATATCTAAATTCATCTAACGCGTCATAGCAAACGGCTCTCAAAAGCAAATAAGCATTCTGCAAATCAGAATAAATTCAATTAGGGCTTCAATATGAAAGAAATAATTAACCAATTATGATGTAATTCTTTTATATAGTTATATAATGTATATATATTATCTTTAGATAGTCTATCTCTGTTGAAAGACTTAAAACATGTCAATTTCTTCTTCACTCATAGCATATCTTAACCATGAGGCTTGACAATTTTGAATTTCCAGGTCTTCATATGGAGTAAATAATCCTGGTTGGCACCTGTTATCACATCTTGGATTTTCTGCTGGTGATGCTGGACAATTAGTATATGGTTCGTGATAATAACCGACATCTCTAAACCAGTGGATTTGTGATTTATCTGCAAACAAACCTAATGCTATACTTCTCACTGGCGCATCACCCCATCTTTCATAATAGAAGTTGTCTGTCTTTTCCAAATAATTAACGTAGTCATCATAAGCAGGACTTCGTAGGAAATCCATATCAATAATCTCGAAATTGGTCCAAAAATGGCATGTTGAATAACCTCCTGCGATATCATAATTTTCTGGATTTTGCATATCCTCTTTTAACCATTCAAAAGCCCCATTACGGTTTAAATATTTTGGGTTTGCTCTAACAAACTCCATAGTATGATTCCATAATGATGCAACTGATTTAGCACTATCGTATAAGTTTAAAACAAAACCGTATATCTTATCATTCAAACTCATAAATTGGAAAATATCATAATCAATAGAGCAATAGAAATTTGTACCTGGTTCGATTCTCCACATATACTTATAAGCTTGTAATAATGGATGCTTATAGAATCCTTTAGAATAGTATCTGCACATGTTATGATAAGATTCTTTTTTTGAATATCTAACACCACCATCTTCTAATATTTGATTTGTTTCTTCAAATCTCTGCCTATCAATATGGTCTGGCATAGCCCATTCCTCCCCTTCAATGAGACCAAAATTGACAATGCGATTTGGCGGTAATGTGTTAATAATAGATTTCTTAAAGTCATCTGTAAACTCTTCATCATTCAAAAATGTATAAGGATACCTGTATTTATTATTGAATTTCGATTCAATTTGCTTAATAGTTCTAATCATGTCATTTAAATCTTTATCTTGGACTAAAGCAAATAAAGTAGCACTAGCCCTACCGGCTAAGTTATCATCCTCATAAACTAAATTATCAACATTAGGTTCATTAATTTCTTTAGAAAGTACTTCGTTGTAAATTTTCTTGTTTATTTCGAACTCTTCTTCACGGGTTCTATTATTTTCAAATACATCGTGTAATGGTGTTTCTAATTTAGCCAAAATATAATTAATTTCTCCTTCTGTTAAGTCATGATCTAAATTATCGTTATCTTCGTAATAATCTGGGGAAGCAGTCCAATAATATATACTATCTTCCACATAATCTACAATGCTACCATAATGACTCTTTGCTGTATCTAAATATGTTTCATAATGCTTAGGTGGTGTAACGTAACCCACAATAATGGTTATTAATGTGATCATCATTACAACAACCATTATTACTGTCCTGCAAGACGTTCTCCTCGAAAATGATAGTATCGTAACCATCTTTGTCTATACTTCAAAGAATTGAGGTCAAAATATAGGAAAATAAAAGAGAAATAATTAAAATAAGGTATCTATTCAAATGTTAAGGAACCACGTAATAACCTCTCCACTTTAATTATAGCTCTTATGATATCTATAGTATAATCAACAACTTATAAACGGATACTCATTTACCATTATTATATAATATACACGTATTACTCGAATTTATGATTAGAAATGATGAAAATCTGTGCGTTTAGCGACGGACCATTGATGTGGAGTATATATATATAATTTTATTAGTATTTAAGAAATATATGTTTTTCTGGAATAGAAGCATATAAAGAACAATAATAATCTCATTGTATCACCTTACCAGTGTTCTAGTAAGTTTTTGATGTATTCCTTATCATCTTTGAGGCTTCTATATGTGTAGTAAATTCTTTAAGACTTCTGTTACCCTTACGCTTGGGGCCATTTTTTTTTCTTTAGGCGAAAAAAAAGAGCGAAGAAACAAATGAAACTTTAGAAAGGTATGAGCTATGATAGCTGATACAAGTCAAATTTGCGTTTTAGATAGACAGGAACAGCTTGAATAGACCTCAATACTTGTATAATATAGAGTGTGAATATATTAATCCCATTTCTGAATCTTTTTGTTGTTTAATTACTGAAGTTTACGGTGTTTACTTACTTGCAAATGTCCCAAAATCAAAATAATCAAGTTGGTAAAAATCAACGTCATAATCAGGCTAACAATGGTGGTCAACAAGGTCAATCATCTACTCCAGCATCTGTTTCAGCAACTTCAACAGGTTCAGGAGGAAATAATCAACAATCACAACAAGGACAACAAGGACAACAGGGGCGTCCTGGTGGTCAGTTCTCTGCGCAAGATTTGAACAGAATTGTGTTAGAATATCTAAATAAGAAGGGTTACCATAGAACGGAGGCTATGTTGAGAGCTGAGAGTGGTCGAACTTTAACGCCACAAAATAAACAATCGCCAGGTAATGGTAAGAATGGTAAACTGCCAGAGCCATCAACAAATCCTCCTGTTGTCGACCCAGTGGTAAGACCAGTAAGTAATCCACCAAATTATAATGGGCAGGTCAAAAGAAATGCAGAGGGTGGTATTGTTACAAATGAGACTTTGGAAAATATGACTTCCCCGGAGAATTATATTAGAGGTTATTCCTTGCTACAAAATTGGGTGGATTCTTCTTTAGAAATCTATAAACCTGAATTAAACTATATTCTTTATCCAATTTTTATTTATCTATTTCTAGATCTAGTAGCGAAGGATCCCATAGTGGCTCGTAGATTTTTTGATAAGTTTGCTTCTGGTTTTAGAATAATGCATGGCACTGAGATTAACAGATTATTTAGTGTAAATTCTGTTGACCATATCAAAGAAAACGAAATTGCAAGTGCTTTTCAATCTAATAGGTATAGAATAACCATTTCAAGAACTGTTTTAAATCTTCTACTATATTTCTTAAACGAAAATGAAAACCTTGGTGGCTCCTTAATCATCAGTGTAATTAATCAATATCTAGAACCTAATATTGTTAATTCATTTACATCAAAAGATAAACTGGCTGATGGTATCAAAATTTTAACTGATAGTGAAAGTAATAAAATGGATTCTGAAATAAATTCGGCTCCAGTTAAATTAGGCCCATTTCCAAAGGACGAAGAGTTTGTCAAAGAAATTGAAACAGAACTAAAGATTAAAGACGAACAAGAAAAACAACAGCAGGAAATACAACCCAATGAAAATGTGAATGGCCAAAGTGATAGTCAAAAGAATACTTTACTACAGGAGTTCAGATCATTAAACAACGAATCATCAACTAATAACACAACAGCAGAAGAAAAATTATCAGACAAGATTACCACAAATGAGGATGAAGAAAAAAAAGTACCCAACGAGGATAGCAAAACAAATGATGAAACCTCATCCACCCAAGTTAAAGTGGAAAATAAAAGAGCTGCTCCACCCCAACTGGAAGTCAAAGGTTCTGAGACTGTAATGGAATCACCAGCAAGAAGCTCTTTGCCCTTACCACCAAAGACTGCATTAGATATTAAACTTGAGATTCAAAAAGTTAAAGAATCGAGAGATTCCATTAAATTAGATAACCTCCAATTAGCATTACCTAGTGTATGCATGTACACTTTCCATAACACAAACAGAGATATGACATCTCTTGACTTCAGTGATGATTGTCGTTTAGCTGCGGCAGGTTTTCAAGATAGTTACATTAAGCTATGGTCATTAGATGGTTCTTCACTGGTGACAAACAAAATACCATCCTGGAAGAGACAACAAATCGAATCATCAGGTGATTTGTCATCAAGTATGCTAATTGGACATAGTGGTACTGTATATTCTACAAGTTTTAGTCCTGATAATAGATTTTTATTATCTGGTTCTGAGGATAAAACGGTTCGATTATGGTCCCTTGATACACACTCTGCTTTGGTAAGTTACAAGGGGCACAATCACCCTGTTTGGGATGTGAAGTTCTCACCATTAGGCCATTATTTTGCAACTGCTTCTCATGACCAGACAGCAAGGTTGTGGTCCTGTGACCATATTTACCCATTGCGTATATTCGCTGGTCATTTGAATGATGTTGATACAGTTTCATTTCATCCAAACGGTTGTTATATTTTTACAGGTTCGAGTGATAAAACATGTAGGATGTGGGATATAAGCACAGGGGACTCTGTTCGTTTATTCCTTGGCCATACAGCCCCTGTTACTACTACTGCTGTTACACCAGATGGTAGATGGTTATGTACTGGTAGTGAAGATGGTATTATTAATGTTTGGGACATTGGTACAGGAAAAAGGTTGAAGCAAATGCGTGGCCATGGTAAGAATTCTATTAACTCCTTTTCATTTAATAAAGAAGGCAATGTGCTAATTAGTGGTGGTGCTGACCATTCTGTGCGTGTCTGGGATTTAAAGAAAGCCACGGTTGAACCTGGTTTAGAACCTGAAGAACCGTTTGTGGGGTATATGGGAGGCATAACTGCATCTGTGAATCAAGATATTAAAGAGTTCGGTCGTAGACGGGCCATTATTCCAACAAGCGATCTTGTTGCATCGTTTTATACTAAGAAGACCCCAATATTTAATGTGAAATTCACAAGAAACAATTTAGCATTAGCTGGTGGTGCATTTAGAGATTGATGACTCCTTTATATAATATATTAAATAAGTTAGTAATATGAGAGTAGGCTCGTTGGAATAAAGTAATAAATTGTATTTTTAAAATACTTCTGGCACTTAGATAAAAATTGAAAAAATATCAAAAAAGGAAAGTAGATGAGAAGGCTAAGACAACTTGAACAGGGAATTAAGATATTATAGGTATACTGATATTGAAAAAAATGGAAATGATATTTGATGATGACCTGATGAGGGAGGAGATTGAAATTAATCCCGGTATTGCTGAAGCAAATCCACCTTCTACTACTGGAAGCAAATCCAAGGGGAAAAAGAGTAACAAGAGTAAAGCGGCTGGTGTTAATAATGAACATCATAATACAACAAAGCTCAAGAAGAGCAAGAAATTAAACTTATTGGCCCCAACCATGATTAGTGGAACAGCTGGTCTAACAACAAAATCAAAATCAAGTAGTTCCACAAATATTGGTGGAGCTGCTGCTTCAATAGGTAGAGCCACAACGAGAGCAGAAGGCCATAACAACGAGACACATGATCTTACTGGGAGTAAAAGTGTTAATAACAATGGAAGTCAGGAGAGGAAATTAGAATCCGGAAATGATACCTCTTGGTCTGCAATTGACACACTAGATGATGTAAAGCGTTTATCAGAAAACATTGATCTTAAAGACGGTTTTCTAAGCAGCTTTGAGCAGGAGCTTGCTAAAACAAGAGAATCGAAGGTTAAATTACTGAACATAATGAGAGATCGCAATTATAGACTAGAAAAGAAAATAGATACGCAGAGGGTTCAAGAAACTCATCCAGATGAACATTTTCAAAAAGATCACAGTCTCACTTCTCTGTATTCACCAGAAGGGTCAAAAACATCGTCTGCTATATCGCTACCGTCATTTTTTGATAGAAACAAAGACACAAAAAGTAATAATAACAGTACCGAAAGCTTCAAAGATTCAGTCCCAATTTACATTAGTGACTACATCAATACACAAAACAACATCGTAGAACTAACAATGGAAGAGAAGAGTTATGTTAATAAAATCGTAGACACTATAAGGGAGAACAACAAATAGTATTTTAACTCTAATTATATCTTTTGATCAAAATAAAGAATAAGAGTAATCTTCAATGATACTCTACCGATGGTTAATAAACAGGTGTGCGACAGCTTAAAGTGCCCCAGATTCAATTCAAATCTAACAACAAGAATGGGCCATTTTCTAAATCACCAAACGGCTAATGTAATATTTGGTGATTCGTTCCAGTTTACTACCCACTAGCAATCCCGGATATTTATCGTTGGCTTACATACTGAAGATATATGGATTTATGATCTAAAGCAAAAAGTAAAATACATGATAACCATTTAAGTCCCTCGAATAAAGAGACAAATGGATTAGCAAGAGCCTAGCATTACCTAACATTAATTGCTGCTTAGAAGCTGCTCCTATCTACTACATCGTCTCCGTAACGGTGTGGAAAGGGACAGAAAGGGACAGAAAGGGACAGAATTAGAACCGATTTGCTAATACCAAAACACCGTTACCAAAGGACGGACCGTAGTGATAGTCGAATTATTACAGTATAAAAAAATTTTTAAAATGCTGAAAAAATAATTTTTCAGCATTAATTCTCGCAGGTAAGCTAGGAGAAGGTATAGGGGAATTAAATAAGCAGGAAACAATTCTTAGGAGGTAAACAGGAGAAAAAGAGGGATAGAGGGATAGAGGAAGTTGAATAGATGGTGTTGTGATGTGTTGAAATGGTAAATTTTAGGTTATTAGAATCTGCTTTGTGGGTTAGTATATATATATTGCAGAAAGTTGATATTGAATTGGTAGCAATTGAGTTTATATTTCTTTCGTCAAAATTTTTTCTTTCTAGCAATTGGTGTTCCATTTTATAGTTTTTTTCATAGTTGTTATTATTATTTACATTTTAATATTCTTTTCATCTTTCTTGTTCTACTTTTATTTCAATTCTTAATTCAATTCCTGATATCATTGCAAGATACAATTACCAATTATGTCTTACTCTAACTTCAAATTAGCTACTGAATTACCAGCTTGGAACAAATTACAAAAAATCTACGATGCTCAAGGTAAGACCTTAAACGTCAAGGATGAATTCCAAAAGGATTCCAAGCGTTTCGAAAAGTTATCCAAAACTTTCAAGAACTACGATGGTTCTGAAATCTTATTCGATTTCTCTAAGAATTTAGTTAACGATGAAGTTTTAGCTGCTTTAATTGAATTAGCTAAGGAAGCTAACGTTACTGGTCTAAGAGACCAAATGTTTGCCGGTGAACATATTAACACCACTGAAGACCGTGCTGTCTACCACGTTGCTTTAAGAAACAGAGCTAACAAGCCAATGAAGGTCGATGGTGTTAACGTCGCCCCAGAAGTTGATGCTGTTTTAAAGCACATGAAGGAATTCTCTGAACAAGTTCGTTCTGGTGCTTGGACTGGTTACACCGGTAAGAAGATCACTGATATTGTTAACATCGGTATTGGTGGTTCCGATTTAGGTCCAGTTATGGTCACTGAAGCTTTAAAGCATTACTCTGGTAGCATCAAGGCTCATTTCGTTTCTAACATTGATGGTACTCATTTAGCTGAAGTCTTAAAGGTCATTAATGCTGAAACTACTTTATTCTTAATTGCTTCTAAGACTTTCACCACTGCTGAAACCATCACCAACGCTAACTCTGCTAAGTCTTGGTTCTTAAAGCAAACTGGTAACGATGCTGCTCATATCGCTAAGCATTTCGTTGCTTTATCTACTAACGAAACTGAAGTCGCTAAGTTTGGTATCGACACCAAGAACATGTTTGGTTTCGAAAACTGGGTTGGTGGTCGTTACTCTGTCTGGTCTGCTATCGGTTTATCTGTTGCCTTATACATTGGTTACGATAACTTTGAAGCCTTCTTAAAGGGTGCCGAAGCTGTCGACAAGCACTTCTGTGAAACCCCATTAGAACAAAATATTCCATTATTAGGTGGTTTATTATCTGTCTGGTACAACAACTTCTACGGTGCTCAAACTCATTTAGTTGCTCCATTCGATCAATACTTACACAGATTCCCAGCT
>PPOM03000350.1:282944-309160 GCA_003708925.3 Kazachstania martiniae
AATGGTCGCATAATTTCGATAGTGAAGGTGCTAATGATATATCCTGGATGCCAGCTCATGATTCCTTATTAGCCGTTTGTGGGGAAAATAATTCCTTAGCTCTATTTGATATTAGAACAAGAAAGGAAGTAAACAAGATCAAAGAAGGTTATCACTCAGGTGGTATTAATTCATGCAAATTTAATTTCCAAAATGCGTTATTACTAGCATCTGGCGATTCAAAGGGTAAAATTAATTTATGGGATATAAGAAAATTGGATAATCAACCAATACGGACGATAAACCACGGTTCCTCTGTGTCAACAATAGAATGGAACCCAACTGTACACTCTGTTATAGCCAGCGCTGGCCAGAATGATGGTCTTGTGAAATTATGGGATTCCTCAAAAGGAAGTCTATTATTCACTCATGCTGGTCATATGCTTGGTGTTAATGATGTGTCCTGGGATCTTCACGATCCATGGCTAATGACTAGTGTATCTAACGATAACTCAATTCATATATGGAGGCCCGCCCAGCATTTAGTAGAAGCTCCATGATACTACCAGTATATAGATATAACATTATAAGACTTGCCCAATAAAATACCGTACGATTTTTCGTGCAAAGACGCATAATAATACATATAAACTCGAAGATTCGATCTATTGACTCTTAAATATTTCTTCTGGAATTTTTATATCTCTCAATGCCCCAAGTCTAGGCTTTAATTGGAATTTGCGAACAAAGGTATCCTGATTATACGATACGTTTCTGTAACCATTTGGAGGTTTCCCGGAAGGGTTCCAATCTGAATCATAAAATATGCTTTTCTTGCCTAATTTCTCATTCTGCAGGGTACTTTTATTCCCACTATTAAGTTTTTCCTTGGCTTCCTTACCTATGTCAATACTATTTGTGGTTAGTGTAGATGCTTGTGAAACCCCATTCCTGTTCTTCTCATTATATCTTGGTTTTACCACTCTTTTCTCAGGTTGATCACTTTTCCTATTGCCTTTTATATAATCCATATATTGTCAGTAAAAATAGCAGTTCACCTCATTTATATCCATATGTTCATACGATTGTCCATCTTTCTTGATGTATTTAAGTACTTGCTGAAACAATTCTCTCCATTTGGTGGCCCTCGGTCTTCATTTAGCAAAATAAAGATATAATGGAAAAAAGACCTGAGAACTACGAATCAACTATATAAAACAAAGAAGAATTAGCAAGGGAACATTCTAGTCTAAAAAATGGCCCATAATGATAGTAGTAGTGATACAAAACCAAACAATATTTCGTTTCAAGATGACAGCAAACCTGACTTCAATGGTGTTCCAAGCCAAGCCTTAGACGCTGTGAGAATGCGATTGGCACAACTTACACATTCCTTAAGGAGAATCAGAGACGAGCTATCCAGAGCCGAATTACCACAATGGTACACATTACAATCACAACTAAACGTTACATTATCTCAATTACTTTCTGTTACCTCAACCTTGGAGCATTTTGAGAGTACCTTGGATTCTAGTGTAGTATATCCACTTCCGAAATTCCCAACAACATCACATGAAAACCTGCTTACTACACTACTAAGAAAGAAGTATGCTCCTGAAGTTGATGAATGGATAAAAGTATCCGAAGAAACATCAGGTATTGATTCTAATACATTAGATAAGGAGAAAATTGAAAAAATGCTAGCTGATGACAAAAGTATAACCAGATTTGCTTTAGGTAGGTTTGCTGAAGAATTTGAGATGCATAACTTTAAGGGATTTGAGTTGAAGAATGAAAATGAGGATATGATAGAAGAAGAAATGACTTATACGACAAATTCAAATCATTATAAACCTACAAAGCCTTTTGCCATTGAAGACATATTATCATTTACGTACTCAGGAAAACTAGAGGACCAACCCAAAACAGATACTACTTTAAATGCAATTTAGTATACACACTTTACATAGAAACATTTATAATATCTACAGGATGAATTTAATTAAAGAGAAAATCAAGACAAAATAACTTTATATTATTTGGAGTACGTCTCCATCCATAATGACTAAACAATCACATAGGAAATGCAAACAGGGGTATCTTGTGACGTATTACAGTATAATTGTAACCTCAATCAATAATGTTGAGGCGTATTTCTGGATCATGACTGGGAAAGCAATCTAATTACTAGTTCCCAAGTTCCAAACATAATGATACTATTCGGAACAGTCCTCATTAGATGCGGCGTCAGACCACTATACATGGATGCAAAACCTTCCTCTTTTATGATTACTCTAAAAGTCTGCACTAAACCGGTATATTTTAATCTCCCATTTTCAGTTGGCATCTGTCTTAGCCTTGTTCTAACAACTTCATGCGGGTACGTCACTATGCTAGCTAGAAATTTGGCAATACCAGCACTACCAGATCTTTGACACCACTCTTTAAATTTTTCACGTCTTGTCTTTTGGCCCTCATCGTTGTGCCCAAATTTAGCCACAGATCGTTTATTGATAATAGATTTCATCTGTTCATAAAGTAACCACTGCAAAACACCCTCAACAGAACCCAGATATGATGCACTTAAACCTCTATAGAGACCAAATACACCTTCATTCTTTAAAACACTCTTCAAACAGTCCCACGAATTTTTATACTGTTTCACCTTACCAGCCTTATCTAATTGAACTCTCGTTTTGATTAGCCAAATTGGATTTGTTGCAGTAGCAGTAGCCCAACCTGCAGTCGCAGCCGCCATAAGGTGGATCATAGGGGTTTCTTTTCCATTATTAAACGCTTTAGAGTATATTTCTTTGGTTGTACCATATGTGAAAAAGTTAATACTTCTAGCTGGAATAACACCAACCAAATTAGGACCAAGTCCCTTAAATAAACTTCTAAACCCTTCCAGCTTATAAACATTCCAAATAATACCAACCGTTTCCTTAAAGTGAGTACTCGCCTGAATTGTATAATTAACAAAAGTGAATCTTGACACATTTCCAAGGTTGTGAACATTAGATTTATATGTAGACTTGTAAATATCACTTTGTAATCTGGTCTTGACTAAATCAAACGGACAAGTGACAATTGCACCAGCCATACCACCAATACCACCCGCAACAAAGTGAATCCAAGGTTTGACTGATTCACGAGGTTTTATTTTAGTTAAATCTTCAACTATCTGTGCCGATTCCCTATAATTTGCTCCTTTCTCATCGCTTGCTAAATATGGAGCCGATTCAATTGCATCTTCTCCCCACTCATCTAAGGACTTTTTTGGCATGCTTACTTAAATATATCCAATTTTGAAACCTCGTTATTATTTATATATGAGTTCAGTTTACCGCTAAATGAAACAATTTTGTTAATCCGGTATTAAAATAAGTATAAATCTTTCTAAATCGAAACGGAATAATTTTGCAAAGCAACAGATACACTACCCTAGCAAATTTTTAGAATATATGGAATATATCCTTTGTAACTGCTGGAATGCCTAATTAAACAAAGCAGGCCTTTGAAGTTTTGCTATTATTGTTTTTCAAGAAATCAGAACGTGTAACTTTTTGCGAAGCGGAATGTAGTAAGAGAAAATAAAGAATAGTACTACTATAGATCCATGATATAAGAAATTATATAAGAATCACCTTTTAATGAATAATTATTTTAAATTTAATCGGTACGTGTATATGGTAAATAATAAACACTAAATTTTTTTATTTATATATATAGACAAAAAAACACCTAAAAACGGAAACAAAACAACCATCGGTTAAATTAGATGAAAGTTTCGTATGGAACTGGAGCTAAAGTTTGAGGAACGTTACCTTCAGTAGAAACAACACGAGCTTCTCTTGGTTGAGCTGGTTGTCTCTTTAATTGAACAGCAACACCTTGAGCCTTGGCTTCAGCCTTCTTAGCAGCGTTAGACTTAACTCTTTCTAAGAATTCAGTTCTACACTTAGAATGCTTGACATGTTCAACTCTTAAGTTCAATCTCTTTTCTAAGTATCTGTTACCAACCATCTTGTTGATGATAACACCAACGGAAGACTTGGTGACGTTGTAGACAACACCGGTCTTACCTTGGTAGAACTTGTGTGGCATACCCTTTTGGATAGAACCGTTAGCCTTAATGTCAACAATGTCACCAACCTTGTAGACCTTCAAGTAAGTGGATAATGCAATAGCACCGTGCTTTCTGAAGTCACGTTGGAACATGTAACGAGTTCTAGATCTGTAACCGTGTCTATTTTATGATATTCATCAGGTGTAATTGATGAAATTAAAACTGTTAGTATATTATTCACTTATTAAAAAAAAACTGCCATGAATGCTTTTATTGGTGTGCTATTATTTATTAAGCTCATTGTAACTTGAGTATCTTTGATTGTGCTCTGAAATTCGATGTAATTCATCACCACTAAAAAAGTTATGCCATTACTGCGCCATAAACATATATTGTAAGAATATTAACCACATTACGTTACATTCCTTGTTATTCTATTTCTGAACCATATAATTTTTTCAAAAGTAATATCCAATCAGTTTTGGTAATATTTTTCGATAACTCAATCATTCATTCACAAATTTCTATAATACCACATACGATTTACCCATTTTGCTTGTTGTTCTTGTCTTGGTTTATTTTAAATTGTTATTGAAAGAAAAAAGACAAATTCATAAATATTAAAATGGCATTTACTTCAATAATCAATTAGCTACTATGTTCCTCATTACCTACTACATACAATACAAACCAACCATTCACACTACTCGAATCACTGACAACATCCAACACTACCCATCCACGGGTCATTACCGTCGCTCACTGAACGCTGTACTATTGACAAAAAGTTGAGAAACGCATATAATACGAGTGCGTCAATGAGAATTCCCATCTTCGCTAAAATTAGTAAAAAATTCAGTTTAGAAAGACCATTTCATTCATATATTCAACAAATCTATAGTGTAATGTACTGATGTTATAAAAGTGGTATGGGTGTAACAGTCTTAAACAGTTAATATTGATCTAAATATGAACTAAATATTCACTTATGATTTAATAAAGAAGAGGAATAGAATTAAATCCATTATTATAAAATAAAGTTTATATAAAGAAATGATTGTATTATACAATTAATAAATTATTTTAGGGATTGATTTATTCTTCGTCAGCAGCTTCTTCAGCACCTTCGTCAGCCTTACCAGCGTGCTTTCTAGCAACTCTACCTGGTCTAGCACCACCGAATGGAGAAGTAGAAGCGAAGTCAATGTGCTTTTCAGATTCTAATCTAACCATGAAAGATGGAATAGTGACAATTTGCTTACCAACAGCAATGTGTCTTTGAGAGATTAAGACTCTGGCGTGGTGGACAGACTTAGCTAAACCTAACTTGTAGACTTGGGTTTGTAATCTTCTTTCTAAGAAATCTTCAACCTTTAAAGCTAAAACATAATCTAACTTCTTCTTGTCTTCAGATAAGACACCAACTCTAACTAATCTTCTAATTAAAGCATTACCTTCGAATAATCTCTTTGGATCCTTTTCGTCTCTGGTTAATAGATCTCTAGCAGCACGACGAATCTTAGATAATTGGAAAGAAATTCTGTAAATTTCTCTCTTGTTCTTTAAACCGAATTCACCAGCTAACTTTAATTCAGCATCTAAACGAGAAGATTCGTAAGGTCTCTTTGGGGTAGAGTAGGTCTTAGAGTAAGTTCTTGGGGCTCCTATGTAAAAAAAATGATGTTAGTTTAAGTTGTTCAATATGAGAAAGAATGTAAGAACAAGGTTCAAGAAAGGTCTCCATGAATATAAAAAGATATCACATTTTTACTATTGTTAAAATATAGAATCATTTGCATTATAGCATAATGCATTTCAATAATCAACTGTCACAATATAAATCAAATATTTGGCTGAAGTGTCGGGAGTTCAGCGCAAATACTTGTATTTCTATTACATTGCATGTAAACAGTTTGATCACGTCCATGGGAAAACCATAAATTAACAATAGTCAGTTTTATCTTTTTAATATTCATGAGGACCCCGAACCTCAATTCATGCTTCTAGAATCTATATGGATCTAAATACGTACTTGGCATCTTTAGCTTATTTAAGTAGTCTGGTGATTTATGAAAAGTTTATAGTTAAATAATATAGGATTCTTAAAAGTTATGAAGCTTATATCTAATATGATATTTAAAAATTCAGCGGACTATCTCACGGTGGATACTATTCCCAGTTTACAGGGTAGATGCTGACTAGTAAACTAGTCGAAATTGTTTCGGAAAATGAAATTTGAAAGAAGCGCATCATTACTGCTGTTATTTTTTTAGTTTGATTGTATTATAATAAAATAGAATAATCCATGCGGTGTGGGTGTAAACAAGATGGATGGGTGTATATAAGCAGTCTTTGCATATATAAATTTTGATGAAAATTTAAAGCCCCTCTGTTTATGTCGTATGCTTTGATTCCATAGTTAAGACACACGGTGTCAATGAGTTGACCCAAGTGAACTTCTACAATAGAGAAAACGTAAAAAAACATTATCATGTCACTATTAAGCGGTTTAGCCAACAAAAGGAGACAAAATCTAGAAACTTTAAGGGCTTCTATTGTAGAACCCCATGATAGCAAAATAAATAGTAAAGTAGGAACGGATATCCACCAACAAAAGAAACAAAAAACAGAGCAAAATATTCAAGATATACAAGAGAAAGAGACAGAGACAGGATTAGAGCGTATAAATGATTCATATTCTGAAGGAAGCACACAAACTACTCAGAGAAAAATAAGTGAAACTGCTGATTTAAAAGGAAAGTTAGAAGCTCAGTTGAATGACTTAGATAAAAAAACAGAAAGTGCAATTAAGCGGTTACTCCGCCAAAGAATCATAAACAGCAAATCCGATGAATAATTTAAAATATAATATTCTAATCATAATTTTAAGGAATCTATAAACTATCCTGTATTATAAATATGGAATTGGAAATGGAAATCATAATAAATAATATATGTGTATTTTATTGCCTTTTCTAGCATCATTTTTATGGTTTTACTTCCGATTTGTTTTACAATTCAACTCTAACATAACTGGAATATGCTCCATACATATAAATAAGACCAAAAATGAAGAAACAGACTGCACCACTCAATGTAACAGTCCTCATGCTGATCTTGCTAGCTAAAAATCTACCACCAATAACCGCTATGGCGGAACAGATACAATGACCAACGACTGCACCAAAGATTGTAAACCAATAATCGCTATCAGATGCCATTGCGATGATACTAATTTGCGAACGATCACCAAGCTCACCCAAAAAAATCATAATGAATACTTGAATCCAAACTGGCGATATATACAATGATGCAATTCTTTCAATTTTTTCCACAGAGGTCTCAGTAATTTGTTTTTCATTAATCTTTTCATTAATAGCACCACCATTTTCAACGTTATGTAAATTGTAATTGATATCTTTTACAGCTAACTCTTCTTCAACTTCAGCTAATTCGTCTTCTACACCAGCGTCCTTTGACATTTCCAAACCTTCAATTGTCAATTTATAGCCAAAGACAAGGAACAAGAAACCAGCCAATAGAGTTGTACCTGTTTCTGGAATAAATGAGACAGCAGCATGACCTACCAGACCAGAAAGGACAGTCATGATTGTTAAAGAAACAGCAGCAGCAGAAAAAACCAGGAATCTTGGATGACGCATTGCCATTAAAGCAGCAATCAAAAATGTCTTGTCACCAATTTCAGATAAACTAATCATAGAGATAGCCATGAAGAAAGCTCTAACAGGGGAACTGTCAGTGTTACTATCCGCAAACTCTCTCTGATCTAAGCCATCCGAAACTGTCTTAGCAACATAAGCGGTACCTGTATGCATTGCACCAGTAATAAGAGATGTAGTTCCTTTACTTTCTAGAGAAGCATCGACTAATATCAAAAACGGAAGAATAGCAAATACAAAAACTCTTTTAATAGACATCTAGTGACAATTTTAAATAGGTTATCTGTCTTCTTTTCAAGATTACACTATGAAATGAGATTTACTGTATTGAAATTTTTCACTTTTTCATAATTCTACAAATACGCGGTACAAGTATGTCAAATAGGCACATGTATTAATACATATAATTAAATAAGACAAAAGAAGAAAAATATATTTAGGCTTACAATGGTAGTGGACTATATATATATTACGATACTGTGTAGCATCTGAGGATTAACACAGGTGCAATGAAATAATCATTATATTCAATTTCGAATCGTTGGTGAGATTTTTTTCTCCGTTGCAAGTTACTTAATTATCTGATATCCCTTGCTTTGCTTAGGTATTTTGGTTATTTCATAAGGTGATTCAACCTCAGATATACAAGCTAGTTTATTCTGATATTTGCACATACTCCGTCAATTACAACAACTAATGTAAACAAATCTAATTTACCCCTCTTCTAAGCGTTTTATCTCAATTATATTATTGAAGCTTATTAAATCTCAGAGTATGAGGAATGATCCGATATACCTTTAAAACGACTCCATAATATAGAATTGGAATGCTATAGGAAATTAATGACTATGTGTCTATGTATTGTAAGTTTTGTTGCTTTCCTAGTGGTATAAACGTTTGCTGCCCTTTTCCACTTATTTTTTCTTTAAAGTCATCGCTAAGATATTTTTTCAAGTCCTAGAATTAGAGATTATATGTAGGTAATACACGTAATGAATAATGACTTTAAGCGATGATATAAGGTATAAAACTTTGAAACTATGGACAAAAATATTGAAACGGTAGAATCTGATATTGTGGAGGAAGATGAAATATCGCAAGACTGGGAACAGGTTGCAAAATTACAGAATTCAAGTGCTATAATTCCTAAAAGAGGTGAAAAGGACTATGAACCAGACGGTACAGATATACAAGAATTACAACTTTACAAGGCAAGAAAAGCTATGTTTGACACATTGAACAATTCTGTGCGAGGTTCTGTCACTAAATCTCAAGTAGAGGCCATATACAAGCCAGAAACTCACGAAGCTCTTGTATTAAATCCAAAAGGTAGTTTTCTACAAACAATGGGAAGAGTTGATAAAGATGGTTTTTTCTGGTTAACATTTAACGAGTTCTTATATCTTTCAGAAAGGGGTACTATAACTCCACAATGGGAGGTAAAAGAAGATGATAAAGAATTTCGTCTACCTCTCAGTATCGAAGATTTATATTCGTTCTTTCGATCTCAGACTGAGATGGATAACTTTGCAACATACGCTTACTTGAAGAGGCTTGGGTTTATTGTATCTGAGAAAAAAGAAGGCTTAACCTTTTTCAATGAGAAGCCTAAAAGCTTTATCCCATTAAGATCTGTCTTCACCAAATTAACTTCGGTGTTTATATTACAGAAGAATTCCTTATTCAATAGGTTGATATATTCGAAGTGGAATTTTTCAATTAATAGATATAGAAAAACAGCCGATATATATCAATCTTTGAACAGTTTGATTTCCTACGCTTCTGTGCCAAAATCAATCAGGGAACTTGAAGATGAGAGACTTAATTCAATAAAAGGTAAATCAGATTTCAAGATTATGTTTAACGTCTGGAAGCCACACCCTGGATTTAAGAAAAAAGTCCCAACACTACCAGATTTTCAAGTAGCCACATACAATAAAAATGATAACAAACAACACTTTCCTGATCATAATGATTTGAAACATATTTTTGGATCACTAGATTATAAATTCGAATTTTTAAATGAAATCGACAATGAAGTAGAATGGGATAAACATACATACATTAACAATATATCAAGGCATGACTTGCTAGACAAAGTTAATCGAAAGGATCCGAAGAAAATGTCACATTCTCAAGAAAATACAATTTCCAAAAAAAGATCAGGGAAAGTTCTCCCTCCACATATCGAACAACTTAGGAGACTAAAGATGGGGTACCGGACTTTTATTTTGTCAATTATGGATAACGGTATCATCAGCTTTGTTAAAATATCAGAGGCAGATTTTGGATCTGAAAATGTTTGGTATGTTCCATCGCCATCTGGCCAACAGTCCACTAAAAGAAAATCATATAATAAGAAGATTGCATCAGGGGAAAAAAAGCAATGAGAGTATTCTGCGTTTATTATATCTGTGTACGTACATAATTAAATATCATTTTCATCGCCTCTTCAACCACTATACTTGGAATACATATTCTCATCAAAAACAGATGTCTTGTTATAAAAAGAGGTGGGGTTCTGTTGATATTCTCGTTCCTCACTTTCCATCTGCTGTTGAGGATTAGCTGGTAGCTCAGGTATGGAGTGCGAAACTTGTGGGATGATAGGTGGGGTGAATCCAATAGTAGAATGATAAGGTGGAGTGTTGTTTTCTGGTGCATCTGTTCCTGAATGAACGGAATATGGAGGAGGCAACGTACCATTTAATTCCTCAACAGGTTTGGGTGGTACTGGAGGGCCTGAGTTCAAAGACAAGTTACCTAATTGTGAGTTTATATTTCTTATATTTGCTTCATTGACTGGCGCTGCAGACATAGAGTTATATTGTTGATGCTGGGGTAGCAATTGAGGTGGAACTACGTTAGACAGATGGGTTGACTGTGTGGGAGAGCTTGATTGTGCTAATTCTTTACACATATTCAAAAGAGAATTGTAAAATTGAAGGCCTTTCGGATAGTCGGTACAAAAGATAGAAAAGTTAGTCATAGCCTTCTCAAGTCTGTCAAAAAAACTTCTCCTTTCAGCCTCATTCTGCAATTGAGCCTGATCCTTTTCACGGAATCCTGATAATGCAAAAACATTGTCTAACTCAACTTTAACTTCATTTATTAAAGCAGTCTGCTTAAAAATAGTAGCTTCAATTCTAGCACTCAATGGCCTGAACTTCTCTAGTTCAGTAGCAAACAATTCTTTTAACTCAGAGCCTTGTTTTCCTCTATTCACAATTAACAAACTTGTGATATCATCCTCATTAGCTTTTTCAACTAATTCCTCAAGAGTTCTGCCACGTTCTTCTTTCAACACATTCAAATCCTCATTTAACTTTTTTATATTTTGTAATTTCTCAAGAATCTTTTTTGTCTTTGTATCATCAATGTCTAATAAAGATGGTTCGCTTGTAGAATGCGATTGGAATTTATTGTAGTTCTTATATAAGAGATCCACATCATTCAATAATTTAATTTCATTCATGTATGGTTTAAGCAAAGAGAATAAACGGTCATCTGATTTTGATGCTTCAATTAATGAGGATTTTAATTTAACAACGTTTTCTTTCTGAGAAGCAGGCAAATCACCCAAAGCATCGGTGATCTCTTTCCTGATACGCAATATTTGATTCATTGGAACATCAATATTTCGCAATGGGCTAGATTTGATATTGTTTGACCATAATTTTAGTTGATCTCTCATAAACTGATCTTGTGGATCAACCTTAGTATTAATACCACCACTCTTATATCTAACCTCCAAATCTTGTATGAGACTTGGCAAATTTGTAAACTCAACAAAAGATTCATGCTCAAGATCAGCTACTTCAGATGCATCTGTCTCTCTTCTTAAAAGATTGGCTTTTTCTTCAGAGTACATACTCTCTTTTTCATAAACTTCCATTGGAACGATTCCTTTAAATAGTTGATCGCATGAATCTGAGACTGAAGTTAAATATGGTTCAATAATCTTAGTCCAAGAAGGACTTTTTATTGCATCCATTGGCTTTATTACCTCAACTGACAAGTTTTGTGGTACATTATCGTGGTAAATATACTCATTATCTTTAATTAATTGTTTACTTTTCTCTTCCATTATTTCCCCAAGGCCTTCAAAATCAAGATTGTCGTTCAACCAAGCCTTATATGGAAGTGAATTAGTTAGAGCCTGTTGGGCAATTTTTAAAAATGCAATTGCTTCTCCTAATTTACTTTGTTGTTCGAGGTATATGCCATAATAAAATGCTGTAATCGCCTTGTAATAGTTGAACTTACACCTAACTATTGTTCCCCAGCGAGGCTCACCATATGCTGCAATAGAACCTTCTGGTGTGATCAGAAAGTCTTGACATTTCCCATATTGGAGATATGTACTGAGAGATAATTTGCTAATTAGAGATGCTTGCTTCTTTGGATCATCACCGTTAAGTAGCTTAAGGAGAAACATCTCCTGGGCTTCTGCATGACATAATTTAGCCAAGAAAGCAGTATTTTCTGCTTGAATATCAATTGAAGGGGAATTCAAGAAGTTTTCAGATAAGTAGGTGAAACATGATACTGCCTTGGACAAATTAGTTATAGAACTTTTGTAGTCGTCCGTTAATGAATCCCTAGCTAGTCGATTGTAAATTGTACCGATATTAAACAAAATTGACGATTTTTCTAAAGTAAGAGTATGCTGGGATGCCTTTTGGCCTTGCTGCACTGTGGAATATTCTGCATCGTACCAGGTGAACTCTAGTTTCAATTTACTAGTTTTACTACCTAATCTTAAATTCAATTGTTCCAAATAGGCAAAATAATTTAAGTTTTGTTCTAAAAGAGCCTCTGGGGATAAATCTCCATTAGCGTTATTTCTTAAATGATCTAACTGGGATGCGAGCTTTTCATCAAAAAATTGAGACCACTGCTGAGACCCATATGCTCTCTTTAAATATGAGGCAATACCTTTCTTCCAATCAAGCTTTTCAGTATCTTTTACAGATAATTCAATAACAAATGGTTTCATTATTGAATTCTCCTTAATTTTTTATTACTTATTCTCTGACCTCCTTTACTAGTAATTAGTTAAGTTCCTTTTATTCCATTTTGTTTTATTTTTTTTTTTTGTTTTTGATGAATGAAATCTAGAATAGATATTTGGAAACCCCGGAAAGATAAGCTTACGTTTAATTGCATTTCTGTCTAATAACAAGAAATAATAATAACATATACTAGACACAATACCCTTACTTAAGTACCTCTATATATTTGATCCTATTGTTCAAGCAATTTATCATTGAATATGTTGAAACTTAAGACAAATACGAGCATATTGCGGACTTTAGGTTTACCAAGAAAAGGGTTTCGACCAATACTGGTGGCTAATAATAGATCACTTTCCAGTAATAGAATACTTCATCAGGAAGCTAGTAAATCGGGCAAGAAACAAGAAGGTGATGTTTTCAATCCTAGATTTATGGGCGTGGCTACAGATATATTTGTTCCTACATCATACCGTAACTTACCAAGTGTTTTTACGAGCCCTATTATAGTAACTAAGTCCTTGATCAGACGACTTTATACATTTGGCTTCAATACATTTAAAATTGCCATATTTAGGTTCCAGACTGGTAGCAAACCTAACTTTCTTCTTTGGAAGAATAAAGCTATCGAGACATATATACAGGTGAACAAAAGCTTTGCAGAGAAGGACCTTCGTAAAATACACTCCAATGTATCTATTTGGGTTGAAGAAGCATTAGGAGCTCGTATTAGAAAGCTACCAGATAATCTATCCCTAGAATGGAGAATCAAAAAATTTAATAATGTGCCAAAATTGGTACATATCGAGCCGATTATGATTCCAGGCCAACCATTGGAGCATATACAGCTTGTGTACAAGTTTGATACCAAACAAGAATTAATTAAATTGAACAAGATCACAAAAAAAGTTGAGAAACAAGATAATGATATTGTTGATTTCGTCGTGTTTTTATGCAATTCGATAACAAACGAATTGATATTATCTGGGTCTGTATTTGAAAGTAAACCTGGTGCGAAACTTCCAAAGAATAGTACTGACCAAGAAAAGAAACATATTGTGAACAAAATGAGGACTTGCGGTGATATATTCAGATTACCTAGCTCCAACTGAAAATGGCCAGGAGTGTAGAGAACTTATAAACCCCATATAAATGTTTTTGCCACAAGTTACTATTACGGTAACTATAATTGGTTCAGAGGATACTATTCTGATACTTGACAGTAAATCATTCATGTAAATACATACATTAGATTCAGTAAAATGAAAATAGAATCTTATATATTCAATTAATAAGAAAATTCTATACTGAAGATATCGACCTGGTATTCCTTTTTAACAGATTTTGGACGATTAGGCTCACGATATATTCCCCATGATTTATTATTTAGTTTTGACTCTAACCAAATATGCAAAAAAAAGGCTAAGAGATGAAAACTTCAAAAATGCGGTACAAAAAGAAGAAACGAACATAATTATATTGATAGGCTATTAAATAATCGCCGGTCGTGCCAAGAAAATAATTTAGAAAATGTTTCAAGAACTTTAGTAAATTCTCAGGACTTATGTTACTATAATTGAAGCATTCTTGAAGAAATTAAAAGAAAAAACAAAGGTAATTAGAGCGCCTCAATATGCATTTTATTATATTTGTTACATCTAAACATAGTGATTTAAGTTTTATACGATTCAAAAATTGGTCCTGCTTATTGTCAGTGAGAGTATTAGCAATCTGTTAATCATGAGCCCCGAAGTTTTATTAATGGACCATCATTCAATATTTACTTTTCAGTAGAATGGTCACAAATAATTACCTTTTTTCTCTACAGAAGCAGGGACAACAATGCTGCTCTTCGGTTAGTATTGCCTTTAATTTTTAAAAACTTAGTTTAGAAATTACAACCTGATTTTATTTATGATACCTAAAAAAATTCCAGACTTATTACAATTATTATGAAAATAAGTAATTTAATCTATCCCTCTATTGCTTCCCTAGGTAACTCCATTGATCAAGAATGTGAACTGAAGTACCATATTAGAGATATAAATATGCATAAAACATTTACAACACAGAAACACCATACGTTATTTCATGTATGCAACATATAATGAAAAAATAAAGGCTTGGCATTACCAGAATTGGCTTTTAAGTTTATTGCTACAGGCAGCGGAATTTTAAATTAACAACTCCTCTTCGCATTTGTCGTAATATGAAAATTCTTTAAACGAGTCGCACCCAATATGAAAAGAGATTAAAATGATAAGTGACAGAAGCTATGAGAGGGTGATTGCACATTATTTTAAGTACACAGAATATGAAACCAACGATCAGATCTACTATTTGAGAAATGCAAATACTTGATCAGCAACCACTACTAGCATACCATAAGAATGAGCTCTCGAAAAATTTACAGATTGTCTCGTAGTGTATTTAACTACAGTTTTTTCAAAGTACTAGGTTTCCTGCGTAAGTTCAGAACATTTTCTCCTCTTATGGAGCCGTGGATCAGTAAGATTCCTTTGAAATCTTCTACATCGCCGTAGCAGTCTAAATAAGTTTGTGCGGCCACGCCTCGTGGAGTAATATACAATCATCATTTTAGAAGGATTAGCTTTCTCCCCGTCTCTTTATGGTCTGTCTAAAATATTTATTTGCTTGGCTGCCACCTGAGGTAGAATATGTTTATTAACTAATTAAGTATGCTCAATATTAAGAAAAAAAGTTTATTCATCTCTTGTGGATGGTTACTGGGTTATTTATTTATCACAGTTTTTCATGGGCAGAGCACTAGAAGCTTCAAGAAATGCATTCCGATATATGACTTTCGCAATGCTAAGCATAGTTATTAGCATTGTATCTTTTTTTAACATAAGACTCTATATCATTAAGTACACATATACAAGTATACTAATATAAACGATATTTAGTAGGGCAAATGAGAACAAGAAAAAAAAGTCATAATACATACGTAGAAGCGGTAGCTAAATACAATCTTATTAATACATGTAGTTTAAACTTAATGACGGGCGTAATATCATTTGCATTTGATAGATGTGGATGCATTGTATTTATTTAGATATATATATATATATATATGTATGTATGTATATGCATATATATAATATATATAAATATATGCTTCATTTATCGATTTGCTAAACCCGGACCACAGCATATTTTAGATTTAGAGCGACTTAAGGAATATAAAGATTCTTTGGACAATTTTTTTAATATCAATTTAGCAAGCTCCAGTTTAAGTACAACTAAAAAAACAACTTTATTGAATATGGGTAGACGTAAGATATCTATTCAACCAATTACTGATGAAAGAAATAGATCAATTACTTTTATCAAAAGAAAAGCAAACGTTATTAAAAAGGCACATGAATTATCTGTTCTTTGCCAGGTCGACGTAGCTGTTATTATCTTGGGTAGAAGCAATACTTTTTATGAATTCTGCTCAGTAGATATGGAAGACCTCTTAAAATATTATCTTCATGACAAAAGTTTAAAACATGTTGTTCAAGAGCCATCTGATTTTGGTGATTACAAAAAGAAACCAGCTGTTCAATTGAGGGTCACAAAAGCTGATAGGAAAAGGAAGCTTCGAGAGAAAATTGCAAACGACATTCAACATGTATCTTTCCCCAGTGGCAAACAGTTTGATCAAAACCTTAAGCTCTCGAGTCCTCACGACCCCCATGTAATGCATAAATTATCTCATGAGAATAATGTTAATATGGAAATGAAACAGTATCCAGGTGTGGTGGTGGGGCAATCATTTCATACATTCCCAAGTGATCAGGATATTGGATCAGTAAACAGTCAAACAAGTCTTCCTTCGATAAATTCCACTCCTTTACTACAACCACGCAATGATAACACCAACAATTTAACTCAGAATCCGACAGCAAATTTCCAAATAGTAATGTCTCAGCCTATGTATACCCCCCCGCCAATCCCACCACCAATTCCACCACCCCAACAACCACAGTATATTTTATCACAGCCTAGACCAAATATATATCTAAATGATGGTAATGGAAGTAGTGTGCTAGGTATACAACATAATCTACCGATGCAGCAGCACCCAATTTATCTTCAAAACTATGATCCCAATAAAGTGCTTGGCTATCGAGGGGCAAGTACTGTAGTATCCCCAGGAGGGTATGGTTATCATGGGCAACAGACAACAATCCCACAAATCAATTATGGAGCTCAATTATCAAAGCAAAGAATACATCCTATCTCAGATGTTAACGCAGATGACAATCAAGTAGACCATTATCCTCAAACAATTCCCTCAATTTCGACATATTCTTCTTCGTCGGAAGCTTTGCACTCCTCCTTCAGTAGGCAAGATAGTATTGTACCAAAACTGCCAATCAGAAGCCATTCTGAAACAAAAGGAAGAGTAAGTCCACCTAATGCTTCTAAGTCACATCTCTCAAATACAAACACAAATTCAGGAGGCTTTAGTTTTACAGTATTGCCAACAGAAGGGAATAATACAGCATATAACAAACGATCTAATACAGATTCCATTACCAATATAAACACAGAGGTTTATTCGTCAACCTTAACCAAACTCAATGATGTACAAGCATCACCTACCGACAAATAGCATTGGTATTTAACCATTCCTCCGCTATTTACTCTACCCAACAATAATTAAGAGAAGCAGCTAATACTTCGTCATCACAAATCATTGTAAACTAATTGAATCTCAATAAGTAATACTTCATCATACCAACCGTTCTGTACTATACTTCTATCTAAATACCTCAAATATATAGTTTTAACTCAATGAATTTGATAATTAGCTTATGTACTTCATAGGATGCGAAATAATGTGCTAACGGAGCCAGTCTTAATGTTAAATCATTCAACTAATTGATTTTTCTGTCATTGAGGTTAGTTGACTGTTAAACCCATACACTTACAAAACTATTTCCCCCCATACACCCATATTCGTGTAATCTTTTTATTTTATATTTTCGTAATCGAATAAAAGCGCGGCAACCTAACTGTAAATTCTGAAAAATTTCCTCTTTTCTCTGTAAGTGTCCAAGGGATTAGACCCACCAGGTACTCTCACTAGCCAACTGACTGAATGGATGTGGATTGCGTCTGGAATAAACACAGGTCTTAGCGTAGAGTTAGGTTAATGGTGAGGGAAACTAACATGTCCGGCTTGCAAACCAGAGAGATTCCTAGCTAACCTTCGTTAGGTAATTACTAAATTATACTAAAATATAACCATATAAGCATCCAATTTATTGGTTTAGTTGAATTTTAACAACACGACAAGAACAAGTGAACCATCATGAAGGTATGTGCCAAATAGTTGTTTTCGAAAATATAGGATTAGAATATTTTAAAAGATGTCGTAATGAAAGTACAATATAGATAGCAATTAATCTGTAAGATACAAGAAATGCAAGACGAGAAAATACTTAAGTAGAGTTATGTTAGCAAATCATTAAACGAATATATCATTTGATCAAGTGAAAAAGAAGAGTACAGGTAGATACGGTATGATTTAGATTTAATTAAAGAACCAATGAATAATATGAGTTTATAGAGCTGATGAGACTTTTAACTAAGACAATATCTAAGAAATATTAAGAAATCTATAACATAGTAGTACAATTTTACTAACAATTATATGATTATTCATCAATCTATTTTATTTAGTTGAACATTTCCTACCCAGTTAACGGTACCCAAAAGACTGTTGAAATTGATGACGAACACCGTATCAGAGTCTTCTACGACAAGAGAATCGGTCAAGAAGTTGAAGGTGAAGTTGTCGGTGATGAATTCAAAGGTTACACCTTCAAGATTTCCGGTGGTAATGACAAACAAGGTTTCCCAATGAAGCAAGGTGTTTTATTACCAACCAGAGTTAAGTTATTATTAGCCAAGGGTGTTTCTTGTTACAGACCAAGACGTGTCGGTGAAAGAAAGAGAAAGTCTGTTAGAGGTGCCATTGTTGGTCCAGATCTAGCTGTCTTATCTTTAGTCATTGTCAAGAAGGGTGATGAAGAAATCGAAGGTATCACTAACGAAACTGTTCCAAAGAGATTAGGTCCAAAGAGAGCTAACAACATCAGAAAGTTCTTCGGTTTAACTAAGGAAGATGATGTCCGTGACTTCGTTGTTAGAAGAGAAGTTACCAAGGGTGAAAAGACTTACACTAAGGCTCCAAAGATCCAAAGATTAGTTACTCCACAAAAATTACAAAGAAAGAGACACCAAAGAGCTTTGAAGGTCAAGAACGCTCAAGCTCAAAGAGAAGCTGCTGCCGAATACGCTCAATTATTAGCTAAGAGACTATCTGAAAAGAAGGCTGAAAAGGCTGAAATTAGAAAGAGAAGAGCTTCTTCTTTAAAGGCTTAAGTATAATCGAACTGGACCTCATATAACATTATACTTTATTCTTTCTAATTTGTATATTTTGCCAATAGGCTAATAAATATTTTAATTACTGTTTACATATTTAAGAAAAGTGAATGGTTTCCCTTTTAAATCGTTTTATATAACTGCTATATATTGTGATATTCAATGAAGTAATAACAAATCATATGATTATAAGTGTAGTTATTTCGACAGATTCTAAGAAAAGTAAAGTGCTATTTATTTTATTTTATAACTAGATATGTTTAACCTTATTTTGCCAAAGACCGCCTGATCTAATTAAATACCATATAAATCCTAGTGATATGCAATTGCAGAGACCTAGCCCTGTAAAGCACCAGTCTACACCCATGATATCACATAACTTCATGATAATAGCAGAACTAACCGCTGCAGAGATGTTCCTAAAAAAACTACTTAGAGCTACGGTACTTGCCGCTCTGGACGCCAATAGCTCAGTTAAATAAGTCATAACAGTATTTGTGCACCATGTAAGGCCAAATGCAAGAAAGGCTGAGAATACTAATACTACTGAAATGTGATAGTGCCTTTTGATGGCCCATCCATAACCTATACAACCTGTCATATTGAGCAAAATACCCCAAACATTCAACATTAATCTGTATTCAAGTGGAAATTGCCTGGCCTCATTCATTCTCAACCATCTATTGCGAAGATAGTCTGATAAATGGCCACCAACTTGTGATCCCACCAACATTGCAACACCAGGACAGACGTATGCGGCGCCTATCTCAAAAAGTGAATAATGGTATTCAGTGTCTAGAAAGTGGGAAAATGTTACACTAAAAGCATAATAATTAGCAAAGAGTAAGGCAGTGCTAATACTTGTCAGAAGGACTGGCAGAATCTTAAGCATTGTCCAATAGGTCATAAGAGAGGTTTTGGGAGGGCTGGGATATAATCTTTTAAATTGTGCTGTTGTTGAAACAGGTTCTCTTAAGCCAATGTCACAGAATAATCTCCATCTGGCATAACGAGGTTCAGTAATTAAATTTTGTTCTTCATTAATTAATTGCTCACTGAACCTCCAAGTAGGATCGCTATTACCTACTTTGCAACGCAAGGTCTCTGGTAATAATATTAATACTAGTAAGAACCCAACACCTCCTGCGATACAGGTGAAACCAAAAAGCCATCGCCAGTGCGAGCCATTCATTAATATTAAACCCGCGATAATTGGGGCCAAAATGGGACCCATATTAGGACCCATCATAAAATATCCAATTGCTTTAGCTCGATGTTTTGGAGGTGTTAAGTCGGTTACTGTACCAGCACCAAGAGTCATAACAGAGCTTGATCCAAATGCCTGTAATATTCGTAGGATATACAATGCACCAATGTTAGCCGGTAATGAGGCTAGTAATACATTTGCTAGGATCATGATTGAGAGCGAAATTAAATAAAGAACTTTCCTTCCTCCAATGTCAGCAAGTAAACCCCAAAATAAAGGCCCTACAGCAAATACAGCCATAAATACAGAAACAGTTGCATTGATGACAGTCGCACTAACACCAAACTCTTTTTCTAGTAGTGGAAGTGCAGGAATATATATATTTCCAGACATTGGTCCCAAAAACCCGATATAAATAATAACACCAAATATGGTGATTGCTTGCCATTTGGTAAAACAACTATATGGTATTTCTGGGAATTTTATCTCGAATGCGTCGTGATCTGGTATCACTTCCTTGACACTACTTTCCTTAGACGTCACAATCTGACAATCTTCCACAGTAGCTTCCTGCGTTAAATTTTCATCCTGTCCAGGTTGGTTTCCTTCTATAATATCTTGGTCTGCTAACTTTATACTATTTTCATTAATACTTTCTTCTACCAGATCTTCATTTGCCGGATCAATAGAACAAAATGTCTCTACACTTGCTCCTTTCTGCACTACCATTTTTGTGACTTTTAAAACTCTAAAAAAAATTGACTCTTAGTATTCTGTTACACCCATTAATAATCAAAGGCTTTACTCGAACATGTATTTTCTTATATAATTCAAATTATTGGCTTTTGTGACGTTTCTTCTTTAGTAGCGACATTCCCATTATTTGCGACAATTTCAAAAAGTAAGAATAATCTTTTATTTATGACTAACTTTATCAAATAAAGTGGAAAAATAGTGTACAGAGAGAAAATATATAATAAAATAAAATAAATTATAACATAATTTGAAGGACCAATGGAGCATTCCTTGTAGTGATATTGTAATAGTGCAACAACTTCTAACAATAATTTAGTAGTAGTTTAACGGAAATCAGTTTTACCAATACCACGCTTACCACTGAATAAGTGCTTGGACAAACTGACAGGAGTATGTCTATCGGCTTCACCTTGTCTGGCCATTCTGTTTCTTTCTCTTCTTTGTAATTTAAGAGCTCTTTCGGCCTTAGATCTAGCAGAACCATCAGCAACACCATCTAGTAATCTATCTGATTGTCTTAACTTACCACCGTTATCAGAACGAGAGGAAGCAGAAGTTTCACCACCAAATACAACATCAGCACCTGATTCTCTGTACCTGCTTTTTTCATAAGCAACTCTATGCTTATCTTGTAAGGAAGACATATCGTGACCCAAGGTAGACATATGCTTTTCCATCTTTTCGAATGAATTGGACAATTTAGAACGAGGCATAATAGCTTTATTCTTTAGGGACTTTCTGTTTCTAGCCTCCGCAATCATAGTCTTCTGCTTGTTCCTAATCCAAGCAGCCTTATCCTTAATGTCGTCGATTTCATCGGCATCGAAACCTTCAAAAGTTTCCTCCTCATCTGAATTGTAAAACCCTTCAGATTCCAATCTTTCTTCTTCTTCTTCAAGTGCTTGCAATTTAGCAGCAATCTCAGGATCTAAGAAATCATAAACATTCTTACCTTCCATAATTTCAGGCATAACATCGTTCTTCCATTCTTCATCTTCTAGAATATATTTATCCTTCAAGTTAACATTGAATACACCTGCACCACCATTATCAGCTTCAATATCTCTAGCTAATAGTCTTCTGTTTGGATCTTCTGGGTCGTATTTCTTTAACGACTTGAAGGATTCAGGAATGTATGGGGCTCTAGATACATCATCTCTAGCTTGTGGTTTAGCAACATGAATCTTGTTCAACACATTATTGATTCTAGCTTGAGATTTCAATTTGTTCTCAATTCTAGAGGCTAATAGTTTTTCACAAGCCTTGTTTCTAACTTCCATAACATTTTCTTCTAATTGACAAGAGGAAGTCATGACCTCAACACCTGGACTTTCCTTAACAGTGTTTAATAATGCGGCACGTTCTTCATCTAAATCGTCTGGTCCAATAATATCAGTCTTGTTAATGACAACCATGACAGATTTGTTAGCAAATAGAGGCTTTATAGAATGGAATAATTTGACTTGAGCTTCAACAGTAAAACCACACTGTTCAGAAAGATCCATGAAATATAAAACACATGAACGTAAATGAGCAATGGCATAGATAGATTGCATTTCAATATTGTTCATTTCTTCTGTTGGTCTATCTAAGATACCTGGTGTATCAATAGCTTGGAAACGTAAGTATTTGTAATCAAAGTGACCAACATATAAGGATTTAGTAGTGAAAGCATATGGTTGAACTTCAACATCAGCCTTTGTAATACATCTTAAGAAAGATGATTTACCAACATTTGGATAACCACAAATAACTAAAGTTCTAGTATTTGGATCGATAGATGGTAATCTACCAAGATGTTGACGAACTTGTTCCAAATAATTTAATGGATCCTTTAGTTTCTTAACGACAGTAGCCATTCTACCTAAAGCAGCTCTCTTCAATTGCTTACATTGGAATAAAGATTGACCAAACTTTAACAATCTGTTGTAATCTCTAGCAATTTGTTCAACAAGGGTTTTAGCACGAGAAATAGCAGCCAAAGATATCTTGTAATGATTCTTTTCATATAAAGTATCCATTAAATCTCTATGGAAAGGATGGACATCATTGATGTTTGGGAAACCTTTTAAAAGATCATCGAATTTTTCAATAAAACCTTCTGCAGTAAATTTAACTTTACGCATGTAGAAAGATCTAATTCTGGTAATTTTGAAACCAGGTCTGATGACAGTTGGAGTCTTTCTCTGAGTTCTGTTAAGAACAATATCCAATAAATCATTGGCAGGTGGAACAGTTGGGATATCTTTCCAGGATAATTGCATTTTTGTAATAGTTTCTGTATAAGGTAGCAAATCAATAGATCAGAGAACTAAGCACAAATAATAGAACTGGATATCTGAACTTACTAATAACATTCAGTAAAAATACTATAAAGAAATATGAATGTTATATATAACTTCATTCCATAGATATCCGATGAGATGAGATGAATTTTTGAAAAAAAAATTTTCCGGTTCTGATGGAATAAGTCACTGAATACGTCGCAGTTAAAATCAGACAGTAAGTATGAAAGACATCCATATTATACCTACATATATATAGATAAGAAAGATAAACCTATACTGCTTCACAGAAGCCAGAGTATTGGATTGGCTAGACCAGTACTCGTTTACTATGTATGTAACCAGTTAGCGTTGCTTTCCATAATTTTATATCATTTTTATTCCATTCATTGCTTTAATGTTTTATTTAACATTGTAACTTATTTCAAGGCGTTCAAGATAAAACTACATGTAGAAGTAAACAAAACACTTATATATATATGATTCAAATACATTATAGCTATAGTTATACAAATCAACTATACCTCATTGTGAAGTTTGCGGACGTGTGATCTTGGCACAATATAGGGACGTACATCACGACTTGAGGAAACTCGAATAGTGAATTACCGTAATTTCATCTGACAAATGAGAAGTGCAAGCTATATATTAGTGTTCAGATAAATTATTTAATATTCTAAATGTAAAAAAGTATATAGTTTGTTAGTTGCTGATATAGAATATGGTTAAGAAAGAAATACCCTGTAATGGGGAGCAGAATGAGATGGAAAATGATGTAAGGAAGAAAGAAGAAGATTTAAAGGGTAAAAAAGATGAGTCAGTTGTGGAACCGCCAAGTTTAACATATTCAAGAGAACGAGGTACATTTATAACCGGTGACAATTCAGATGCATTGGAGGAGGATGAAGCTTATTCAATTTATGATGAGAATAATGTGCATTATTTGAAAAATAAGAAAATCGACAAGAGAAGAAAGCTATCTAATGATCAATTAGTTTCCTCCCAATTAAACCAGTGGAATTACAATAATAACAGAACGTTACTTACTAGCAGTATTGTACAACTTGAGGATATTTTGCATTGCATTGACGATGAAAACAATAGCAGACCGATAAACGTTTTAGGTGATGGATTATTTGTGTTGAACTTTAACGTTAGGCTTGAAGACTCCTACAATACCAAAAAAGATCAAGTATCCACAAAACTAGATAAACAAGCATTTTCAACCTTATTTACAAAAAAGATTGATAATGTTCTAACTCATCTACAATCATTACAAAAGAGAATTGATGACTTGTCTTCTAAAGTCTTCATTACAGGAGATGTTAATACTGGTAAGTCATCATTCTGTAATTCTCTTTTAAAAAGGGCTTTGCTACCAGAAGATCAGCTACCTTGCACTAATGTCTTTTGCGAGATAGTGGAAGCTAGGTACAATAATAATATTGAAGAAGTGCATGCAATACCAATAAATCGCTCCTCAGATGTCAAAGAAAGTTTAACAACGTATAATATCAAGGATCACTCAACATATGAAGTTTACCCTTTGAATTCCCTAAGTGAGTTGGTTGTTAGGAGTGATAAGTATGCTATGTTAAAAGTCTATATTAGAGACGATAAACGTAAACCAGAAGAAAGCTTACTAAGGAATGGTACAGTTGATATTTCATTGATTGATTCACCTGGTTTAAACATGGATTCTATACAAACTGCTGAGGTTATGGCTCGTCAGGAAGAAATTGACCTTGTAATATTTGTCGTAAATGCTGAAAACCAATTAACATTGTCAGCTAAGGAATTTATTAATATAGCTTCTCGTGAAAAAAAATTAATGTTCTTTGTAGTTAAGAAATTTGATAAAATAAAAGATAAAGAGAGATGTAAACGCTTAATATTGGAGCAAATTCAGGATTTATCGCCAGAAACATACAAGAGCGCAAGTGACTTCGTTCATTTTATTTCAAACAACTATAGTTTATCAGATAGTGGTGACCCCGATAATAACCCAGATAATGATGATTCAGATGATAATAACCAACCATCAGACCCTGATTTCGATGAATTACAGAATGCACTACGAAACTTTATTCTTAAAAAAAGGTCTATGTCAAAGTTATTTCCCGTAAAGACATATTTGTGTAAATTACTGAGTGACATCGAAAGTATCGCAAAAATAAATTTGGATGCCTTTAAGGCAGAAGATAAAGAATTGAAAAATAAATTAAGCAAATTAACAGAGGATGTAGAAAATTCAAGGAATCACTTCCGTGCATTTGCAATTGGGATTGATAGACTGACGGAAGATGCAACAACAGAATCATATGACTTTACAAAGAATAGCATAACTAATTCTTTAGACATGACCAACAGCAGCTTTCCACGTTATGAAGGGTTTTCTAGAATATATGAATATATTTTAATTACCGAGAGCCATATTAAAGATCAAATTATACAAAGCATAGTATCAAGTGAGCAATACGCGAGGAACTTAACGCAGAATGCAGTAGATAGAATATCAGCAATTGGAAAGGAAGAATTAGGTGATACCTTCATGGAAGAACGGGAATTTGATAATAAGCTGATGTTTCAAAGAACGTATCATAAGCTTTCTAAGAATTTGGTCATATCATTTGACTTTGCTGACTTACTAGCCCCATCCTGGGAAGGATTTGTTCAATACGTTACATGTGGGATATTTCCAATGCTTACTAACGTCAAACCTACGGAAACTGAAACAGGAGCGGGGTCTGTCGCATCTATTTTAGAGCTGAAAAATTACTCAGTGTCACAGTATTGGAATAAGCCTTCCTTGATTCTAAC